>JARFJB010000827.1:6337500-6377500 GCA_036346205.1 Vesta saturnalis
ACACAAGCACACATACACACACGCACACACTCGACCACGCACACACGCACACACGCATACACGCACACACGCACACACGCACACACGCACACACGCACACACGCATACACGCACACTTAGATATACTCAAACACATACGCACACACACGCACACACATGCACACTCGGACACACGCATACACACGTACAAACACAGATACACGCACAAACACACACACACACACACTCACACACGCACACACACACACACACACACACACACACAAGCACACACGTACACAAGCCCACGTAGACTTACGCACACATACACACGCACACACGCACACCCGTAAACACACAGACCCCACACGCACACGGGCACGCACACGCACACGCGCACGCGCACGCGCACACGCACACGCACACGCACGCTCACACGCACACGCACACGCACACGCACACGCACACGCACACGCACACGCACACGCACACGCACACGCACACGCACACGCACACGCACACGCACACGCACACGCACACGCACACGCACACGCACACGCACACGCACACGCACACGCACACGCACACGCACACGCAGACGCACACTCACACGCACACGCACACACACACACACACACACACACATCTCACATGCATCGCACGCACACACACACACACACACACACACACGTTATTTCTGATAAATACTTAATATTTGCGTCATATATACTTTTATTTTTAGCCCAATGGAAATTGTTTACTTTTGTGTCCTTTATCTTCCCTTTCTTTCGTAGATGTTCTAACCACAAGCTTTACAGTTTTCTTCAATAATTTGTATTGGTAGAGTCTTTTAATATTAAGTTGCTTGTTAAATTAGATTGTTTTTTTAATGACCACTTCGTCGAAGGAACCACTGGTGGCGGGTCCTCTTAATTCCCTTCTTGCTACGTAGATAATACGTTTTAAGAAGTCTTTCAATTCAATATTCTAGGGTGTAGTAATTTTAATTTGCATTTTTACCTTGTGAAACTATTTTTTTACGTTTCCTCGTAAGTATTTTATCCTTCTTACATTTGTTACATTCAATCAGTAATATACATTTCGGTCGTAAGATGACAATTATATCGAAACTTGCCGTCATTTAATAGTTTTATTATAAATATTGTGTGAAATGTTTTGATTGTTTATGAGCTCCTGATCGTTATACCTCATTCTGAGCTTATTTAATACAATAGAAATTAGTTCACCTGGGCTTTTGAGCCTAGAAAACGCGTGTAATGGAGTCAATTGAAGTAACTACGATGCTAGCTTGATTCGCGCTCAGACCCCGAGCTCATTGGTGATCGTCAATAATGTCAGTTTATGGTAATTGCACGATTCTCTACTGTTGGTGCTTGTTACCGGAAATATATTACCTTACGTAATGCACAGGCGTGGCACGCGCATGATTCTTAAGTTTCTAGATTTGGCCAGAATTGGTAGGTAGGGTAAGTATACTTGTCCGAGACCGTCTCATCAGCGCATAGCTCTCCTCTCACCAGCTCCACCACTGGGGTAAGGGGAATGTTAAATGGGCTAACTTAAGAATGAACAGAAGCTTGCGTATAGGTACTACTGAGCAAATTAGGAAGTACCTTACGTAGATTAAGATTAAGGGACGATACGAGGTCTAAAAGTTAATTAATGTATAAATTGGCCTCTGGAATCAGAAGTGAATAATCGGTATAGATGAAACTTTGGCCCCTACTCCCGCTTTAGCTTCGAAAACAGAGAAAAGACACGGAAAGGATACATCCAGCTTTAGTCTGCTTAGCACAAAGATTGTTAAGAATAGGAAATGTCACAGAAACATACTCGGAGAAGTGCGTTAAATATCAGAATATAGTAACTGGTGTGGGATTAGACCTCATACAGATGCTAATGGAGCGAAACATGGCAAGTGGAAAGTGGAAGTCGGTAGAAGACCGTATATAGGTGGTCCGTTATCACAGTTACTTTCTATTTAAGTAACCGTGGTCCGTGATGGCTTGAGCAGCATCAAAGGGAGTGGAGAAAGTACAGAGAGAAATGGTGTTATTCTCGCGATAGTACCGTCATCTTAATATAAGATTAGTTAAGGATTAATGGGATGGAAGCAAGTAGAGATGCGTTTATAATTTATTTGACTCAAAATTTTAGAGCAGGATTTTCATTTTACATCAGATGCTTGGAGAGAACCCTACCAACTTAGTTAAGTAAACGAACAGGATTGTAAGCATATCTACATAAAATGAATTGAATACCTAGAGGTATCTTGATGCACATTCTAAAATATTAATTATTGACCAATGTACATATATTGATCTGAATTTGAAGCATAATTCGTTTATAAGAGTTTAGAGCTATTGATAACTATCATTTCATCTGAATACGCAATTTAATATTACTAATCATACAACGTTTTAGAAAGGTCTACACACAGGTACTAACATTTTATTTTAAAATATCTTCCAAATAATAAGTCTAGATTTAGAAAACTAAAAACTTACGTGATCCATATTAAGAGATACTGTAAAAGGTTGCGTTTGTAGAGTATCACAAAGTGGCCGGTCTCTCGGAAGACAATCTTGACGTGTTAAAGTAAGAAGTTTAGAAAGCTCTATAAGACTTCCTTGCAAGCTTTTTCCAGCATTCCGTGCCTTATTGCAATCTTTTATAAGAGCCGACACTCGTAAAGATAGATCTGTGGCAACTGCAAACCCCAAATGCTTTTACTAACGTCCATAGTTTATTATTCAAAATTTCCATAAAATTAAGTTTTCAACAAAAGGGAATTAATGAAAACAAAGTTCTCACCCGCAGTTAAGTCTGTAAGTGCCTGAATAGCTCTTTCAAGACCAGTTTCAGCGTGGAGTGCTTGCCGTAATGGTATTCCTAATAATTCCTCGCTGTCTGAAAGTAATTCAATTAGATAAAATTCAGAACTCACTTATATATGTCAGATATTTGTACGGTTACAGGCACAGATAAGTAAATATATATATATATATATATATATATATATATATATATATATATATATATATATATATATATATATTAGAATTTATTCGCGTGTAGGCGAAACTATTTCGCTTATATTGGTCAAATCCTTTGAGAAAATGTGCAATAACTTTTCAACGCACGTAGAAAGAAAAATACATTATGTCTGTATATCAAAACAATAATACATATTAGTACAGTTTCGGGAAGTGTAATAAATTAAATCCAAATTTATGTTCAAGTAAAAAAAATTTAACTAAGTATGAAACTTATCCATACCTTCTAAATCTCTATGAACAGCCTCGACGGCTATTTGTATGGCCGATGTAGTCACAGATGAAATCTGCATTTGTGTGTTGTCGACGAATGTTTCAATATTCTCAAACATTATTTGCATTCGATTTGGAGCACTTGTTGCAGTCTGAGAAATTTGTTCATTGGTCACAAGTAGTAAAGTAACACTACATCTACAAGAAATGTGCAATATGTAAGTGAATTATTAATACGGGTATGTAGAAAATTGAAATTTTTAACACGGCTTTGATGTACATTTCAAAATACAGAAAAATGCGGAAAGATAGAGCATATCTAAGAAAAAACAGATAAATTTGGTTTAACTTAAAAATAATTCTAGTTTTAGAATTCAAAATTGCGTTTGTATAGAATCTCTATATTCAAGTTGTTACTTTGTACGAAGTAGGTATATCAAACTGTATGAAGTTTATTTTACAGAGTTTAGGACATATTAGAATTAAAGCGTTCCCAACGATTACTAATACCATCACAGTTTAAGGTTCGCTAATTACGACATTTCTGAATAAGATGCAGATCAGTTCCTTATGAATTATTTATAACAAAGGGTACATTACCACTAAATTATTACATACATAGACAGAATTCAGAAACACATTAGAGAACAAATAAATTCTACAAGCATTTAACACAAACAAAATATTGAACTGGTCTAAAATAACACTACATATGGTAGTGCTGTATCCATAGAAATGCGATTTTAGAGAAAAAACTGTATTTTTACTATTTATTCATCATCGAATTTACTGATTTTGTTTTTAGATTAAATAGGTAAAAACGGCTTTCAGTTTATGCGTCCAGTGTTGTCGAAGATGTTATTGTTTCTCAAAAAAAAAAAAACTGGAACTCTTATCAATAATAGGTTGTTATTGATTTGGACTCCACACAGTTCTTTATAACATATTTTGTTTCAAATATTTAAATGGTAGTTACGTTGTTTAGATGAATAACTAATTTCCGCAGCTCTTTTCTTCCATATGGTTTTATGTTTTTCGCAGTACCATCAAATTCATTTTCCTACATTTATGTACTTCAATTATTTTACTTGTGCACACACATTATCGTCAGTAATACTTAACAACATTACTTCTGTAAACATCCCGCAATTTTCCCTTCTCATGAAGCAATGGACAGGCATATTATAAAAAGGCAGCACGGGTGTGAGCGTGTGTCAGCGATAAACATGAAATATGAAGATGAATTACGAATAACAAAAAGTGCAAATAGAGCTCGTGCAGATGCGTTTTGGAACAAACCTGGTTTGTGCAACAGATTTGAGGGTACTATCACAACTGTGGATCCCACAGCCTTTAAAGAGAAGTCTTATCCAGTACTTAAGGGTTAATCCAACCCGACAGTGGTTGTAACCATTAAAAGTGGAAAAGTGCAAATCTGCGTCGACGTACCAATAATCTGTTCCAAATTTTGGAGGCGTAAAATACTTTTCAGCATTAGATCTCACTGCGGAATATTGGCAAATACGACTAAAGGACTAAATTTCGAATGTTACAACCATATACAGGGTGTCCCACGACGAACGGCATCGATCGATTATGGAAAAAGTACGTTTAGGAAACATCTGAAAATTTGGCTACTTACTAAAGTCGATGGGGGACATCCATCTAAAATATTCTCAAGATTACAGCATTTCCACTTATACCAGAAGTGGATATTAGCTTGCTTATTTTAAATGAGATACCCTGTATATTGTTGCATTTTTTGATTCTACGTCCAATTCCAGGCATACTTTATGTGTAATGCCATATACCTAACTCTAGCCGTTTTTGATTCTAAGTTTTCAATGAAAAATGACATCGCCCAGCAAAGTTGCCTGTACTGTCCAAACGGCAAATTATTTTGCAGTGAAACTAACAACGCGTAATGACGTTTTGTATACAGGGTGATTAAAAACAATAATGACTTTGACACCCAAAAAATAGAAAAAGTATCTTTTTTTAAATTGGAATCCATACTTTTTGTATCGGATTTGGGTTTAGCACCAGAAATAACTGTCTTCAATTTAAATGCCTATACCTAAATCTAACCCTTTCCATTTTATTGGAGACAAAACGTTCTCACTTACCCATATTCGGTTGCGTTGTTGAACTTTTTACTTTTAATGTTAGATGGTAATGCTGCTCGTTATCCAGAAAAAAGGAAGCCATCACCGAAAGCCGTGAAGCAAATTGTTGAAAATTTTAAAAATACCGGTTCCGCTAAAACAAAAATTGTTAAAGCTAACCTTTTCTTAACAATGAAAACGTCGTTTACAATGTGAACTGAATAAAAACTAGAAATTAAAAAAAAATAATTTCATTAAATGTTCGAAATCGCGCCCATGAACTTCGTGACACTTTTCGCCCCTTCGGATCAGTTGCTCGTGGGTTGCCGCTCTTATTGAATTTGGACTCAAAGAGCGAAATACGTTTTGTACTCTCACCATACAATTTTCCTTCGTTCTTAAAGGAGTGTTGTATATTTTACCCTTAATGGCACCCCAAAAAAAAAGTGTAAAACCGGCATATCTGGTGAACGCGGTGGCCATTGAAAAGGCCCGCTGTTAGCTATCCAATGGTCCTCAAATGTATGCGGCAGGAAAGTGTTCACAATATGGCCATTGTGAGACGGTGCACCATCATATTGGTATAGCACTTGACTTCTGTCGGACAGAGGTAAATTATCCAGATGCATAGTTTCCAACTCTTGTAGTATTGCGAAATATCGTTCACCTGTAGGAAAATAGGATATATTAATTTCTGAACATTTACATTTTTATAGAACTTACCGTTCAAATTTTCGCCATAGAAACGTATCTTAACAATTTGGTCGTTACTTACTGCGCAATTATCTTCTTTTAAACGTTGCATTAGGGAAATTGCGAAAAGATGAAACTTGTGCTTTTTCAGAATCCTATTAATTGAGCTTTTTGATACTCCTGAGTCTATCGAAACCTGTCTTATTCACATCATTGTATTTGCAATTTTTGTTATTAAGAATAGGTTTAGCTTTAACGATTTATTTTTTAACGGAACCGGTATATTGAAATTTCTAACAATTTGCTTCACGGCTTTCGGTGATGGACTCTTTTTTTCTGGATAACGAGCAGCAAACGTCACACATGTTCTATTCACCACTTTATCACATTCTCCCTAAATAATAAACAAATTTAAATAATCTTCGTTTGAATATCCGAGTCGTGACGGCATATTTTCAGTTCCCATAACTAATGTCGTTGGCATATTTCCATAGTTTCCATGATGACTGGTTGACAAAAGCATTACCAGCTAAGCTTAAAAATAAAAAGTTCAACAACGCGACCGAATATGGGCAAGTGAAAACGCTGTTTCTCCAATAAAATGAAAAGGGTTAGATTTAGGAATAGGCATTTAAATTGAAGATGATGCTAAACCCAAATCCGAAGCAAAAAGAATGGATTCCAATTCAAAAAAATTGACTTTTTCAATTTTTTGGAGTGCCATATTCAGTCGTTTGTTTACAATAGTTCAGCGTTTCACTGCAAAATAATTTGCCGTTTGAACAGTATAGCCAACTTTGTTGGGCAATGTAGCTGTCATTTTTTATTGCAAACTTAGAATACCTCAAAAACGGCTAATGTTAGGTATGTGACATTACGCATAAGGTATGCCTAGAATTGGACATAGAATCCAAAAAATGTAACAATATACAGGGTGTCCCATTTAAAATAAGCAAGCTAATATCCACTTCCGGTATAACCAGAAGTGCTGTAATCTTGAGAATACTTTAGATGGATGTCCCCCATGGACTTTAGTAAGTTGATAAATTTAAATTTTTCCTATTTATACTTTTTCCATAATCGATCGATGTCGTTCGTCGTGGGACACCCTGTACAGACGATATTCTTATCACGCCAAGCACATTGGGCAAACGTGTACAGCGCTTAAATATAATACTTGAACTCTTACGTCTGGCAAATATGACGATAAATTTAGACAAGCCAGAATTTTTTAAAGAAGAAATCAAATTTGTGGGGTACGTTATCAGTCAGACATTATGGTTAATGCAGAGAAGATAAAAAAATCAATCACTTTCTAGCACCACGAAACCAAAGATAATTGTAATCTTCGGTTTTTGTAATTTTTACAGAAAATTTGTGCACAATTATACGGAACAATTGTCACATTTGTTGAAGGCAAAGATTAAATAAAATTGGGATATACGAGCTATTCCAAAGGATTAAAAAAACACTTAAAGAGAACATAGTATTTTATCGCATTCAAATTTTACGAAACCGTTTCAATTAGATAAGATCGGAGAAGAAATTAATACAATAATGTTTATGAGCAGCCAAAAGGTGTATCACATTACGGAATTGGAATTATTGGCAATAGTATTTGCATGCAAAAGATATCATGTACATATATTAAGATATACGATAACATAGTGGTTAAACTAAATAAGGATGAACAGCTAGCTTGGTTATAGAATCAATAAGTAAACCGGAATGCCGAGAGAGCTTTAAGAGAAATACATAATGCATGAAAATTTATTATTTAAAAGAAGTAATGAAAATGAAGATTTCTAGTTATCCTACATTTCCAACCAAATAGAAAAGACAATTACACAGAAATATCATCAAATATATGGTCATTTTGGAGCCACTAAAAGTGATGCACTACTAAGAGACTCCTGCTATTTCTTAAATTTAAAGAGAAAAATGGCAAAAACCATTTTCTCGTGTAACATTGCAAAAAACCAAAATAAATAATCAAATACAATCCGGTCTGATCCGTAATATTCAGGTTGAGAGAAATTGTTGATTTGTTCAGACCATTGCCGACAAGACGAGATGGAGTATCATTTATATTCATGGTTGGTCAAACTACATCACGTTATACTCCATTAAGAAGGCAAGTGTTAGAGTAATAACCAATAAAACATAACTAAACTGTATCGAAATCGATAGGTAAGCCTCAAAGCACACTATCCGGCCTTGGGATTCTATTTATCAGTGGGGTAAATGAGATAAGAGGTGAAGGAATTCTAATTAAATACGCAGTTGTTTATCATCCACAATCGAATCCAGCGCAAAGAGTAATGAGGAAATTAGGCACATTATTTAGTTGCGTACTTTCATGAACGGCATAAGGCTGGCCTATGCACATTTACCAAATAGAAGGATGGTTATACTGTGAGGAAGATGAATTCCCAACTTACGAATTAGTAAAAGGCGAGAAGTCAATACGCTTCGCAGCAAAATTAATTCAATTATCCCAAAGAAATATACAAAAATTGCATAGAACAGAATTATAATCTATACAATTAAGATCCATACACTGGTATTTTTATATCTTTGAAATATGCAGCTATTTAAGAAATATTTGATGCAAATCATAAACAGCTCTTAATAAACCCTCCTATCCGCCACTCAATTGTTTCCAAAATCTAATCAGCTCCAGGAGAAATGAAAACAAGCTTGAATACAAAATTTTAGGTACGTACGTGTTTTTGTTCTGGAGTTATCGTGAGTACCAACACACTTCCACACACACGCGCACACGCACGCGCACGCGCACATGCTCACGCACAAGCACGGGCACACGCACTCGCACGGACACGCATACGCACACGCACACGCACATGCACACGCACACGCACACGCACACGCACAAAATTCACTATAAAACTTCCCCGATATGAAAAATGATTAAACAGTTTTTCCTTTTTTACGAGAACCTTTACAAGATAAAAAAAGGTACTGGACGATAATGCATATGTTCTCAATTACCCCTAGAGAGATTATTACAGAACAAGTCAAAATATTATTAATCTCGAAAAGCACACTGAAAGCAAACCTTAAACTGTAACAGTGTAAAGCTGATAAAGGAAAATTGTTGTTCACAATTTTGCTTGGGGGTTATCTGTATCAAAGCGTTGGAAATATTTATTACCTATACCTTGTATAGAACAAACTAATAAGAAATTACATTAGGCATTTAGGTACGTTGTAGTTAGTAAAAATTCATTAAATAACACATATTTAGTTACATGTACGATTGCAGTGAGAAGAGCAAGCGGGATATAAGTGCGGCAGTCGCTCTGAGTGCAATAGGGAAGACATATTTGGCGCTAAACAAGTTAACAATTAATACGTACCTAAAGATAGTTTAGCTTTACGTAACAAGAAATTGAGGTAGAGCTTCAGATAATAAGAAAAATCCGCGTTTGCTCATTAACTGCTAATACTAACAGTGCGCAGTTCGTTTCATCAGTTATAGTAATTCGACAGCGTGCATTGTCTAAAGGAATGTACAAACTATTTTCTAAAGTAGCTGGTGTGTTTAAATTAAGTTTGTAAAGGCTTCGTTCTTATGTCTATTTACAAGAGTTTCTTAAATGAATAGAGACAAACCTTTGGCAAACTAATAATTAGTTTTTTCTGTCTAAAAAAGTTTCCAAGGTTAGTTTGAGATTAGTTAATACTTCATAAAATAGTTTGCAAACTTGAAAGGGTAAAACTAAGCTATTTATGAACCAAAAATCTAAAAGTCGCGAGTTTATCTGTTAGTTCTAGTTTCCTTTCCATACACATCTATTCAATTTACTACAATTTCTTGTTACTAGATTATTGAGCAACAGATGATTGTCATTCGTCATCTCATAGGTAATTTGATGATCGTAAAATTTTCTGTCTTAAACATTAGAACTTTCAGTATTAATGAAGGCAGATATCCACGTATCTAATCTGAACTGTAGGAAAACAAGGCAAATCACGTTTTCATTCTGTTACCAATTTATCCACGCATAAAGTGGCCATAAACGGAGATACCCATTGTCGTATCACGTTTTTGTTTTGTTTTGAAAAAGTCTGTCCTAGTTTAAGAAACTTATCTACTACTGCATCGTCCAAATGGATTTTAAAACATCTTTTAAATTTACATTATGTAGAAAAGACAAACAAGATCTCTTCAAAAGGATAAGCAGAGCACAAGTCTGGATGTACTAATAATCGACCCAAGGATATGATAAGACAACAAAAAGAAAACAAATAAGGAAAATGAAGTGCGAGTACGTTGCGGGTGAGAGCAAAAGAAATATCTATCTTACCAGGAGTTACAAGACCACCCAAAATAACTGAGTTCATAAACACATAAGTCAGCACTACTTTCAATCCATTACCAAGTTTTCAAAATAGTGGGAATGAAAGAAAATCAATGTGTAAGCATTTATGCTACAGTGCAAGCAGTAAAAGCAGTAACCATTTGACGACCATTTAAAAACGTGTATATTTCTAAAAGTTTTATATACCTTTAGGACTCCTATTCACTCGTCTAGTTGTGCTTTCTTAGTATGACTCCTGTCCCAGACATTTTGAATAATACCTGCAGGTTGTTTATAGTATCCTTGGCGAGTTGGGATGCAGTGAGTATGAGAGTGTGTGGATATGTGCGTGGGGGGTGTGATGTTTATACGCATGCGTGTGGGCGTGTGTCTGTAGATGGGTGGGTGAGTGCGTGCGTGTGTCTATCTATACCCATGATAACTCAAAAATACGTAATACGATTTTAATAAAGCTCTGTATCTAGATTTACCTTTAAAATACCTCAGTTATATTAAATTTTAGTTAAACCTATACACAAACAACCATATTTATTGAAGGCGCTGAAATACATTCTATGAATACCTCCCAACCTGCTAATTGCATATGAAAAAATTGTTAAAGAGAGATAGTAAGAAATTGATATTTTGTATTGAAGTGAAATTAAAATCAAAGATTAAGTATATTGTATAACACAAACACAAGAGTGTTTAATAAGTAAATTAATTTAGCCAGGTGGGTGTATGTAACGAGTATTACTTTTTACCTTCCAACCTACACATAGGTACATATGTAGGTATAGAAGGTTATGCAATCGACTTTTTTCACTATCGCTAAATCAATTTATTAGCTCATTTTACAACTTCTATCCAAATTTCGTCAAGATCGGCCATGATGTCTGGATGTTCATGTTCTATGCAATTTTTGGATATAACGCGTAATTTAGCGGCCAAAAAATTCTTAAGATAGAATTTAAGTGTGTACAATTGTTTTCAATATCTGAATAACGATATAAGATATAAGAAAAAGGTTAGACATATTTTTTAAAGAAAATTTAATTTGACATCTTTTCTTTATAAAGTTTCTTAATATAATGCAAGGTAAGTCTAAAAATTAATTAAATATGACTGGTACTGTAATGGTTTTGCGCACTGCAGTAGTTGATTGAGTACGCCCGTAAATTTCCTCTAAGGAGACCTGACAGATCAGTGTTTTCCAATTTCCAATTTTCACACCAATTCAAACCAAAGAAGTGCACTAAAGTGTCTATCTTGCACTCGCGGGATTCTCACACACGAACTGACGCCCTCGTGTGAAAATTCACATTTTTGTGCAATATCTATCACTTTCGTAGCTCGTTATGTAATTATACTATTATCTCTATTTGACACGAAGCTTTAAACGTCATCTGACATAGATTATCGTTTTTGTTTCTACATTGCATACTTACCTTAAAAAAATTATAACTAAAATTATTTCATTTCTTTCTTAATTTTTTAAGTTAGCATCTAGATGTCTATTAACCTCTGCCTGACGAAGTTTTAAACGTCTGTTTGACATAGATTATTGTTATTGTTTTTACAATGTTGCGTATTTTCGTAATGAACTTATTATCAAAGAGATTGCATGATTATCCTAAAAAAATGTTATTAAAATTACTTCATTTATTTTAATTTCAATTTTGTAGGTTGGGAGGTCGTGAAGAAATATGAATAAGTTAAAAATATCCGTACCATGACTGATTAACTATTGTTCCCACGACATACGCATAAGATAGTTATATGTTGGCCACATCAGATTTTTTATAATATGTACATATTACCCTTATTATACACAATCTGTTTTTCAAGAAAATTGAGAGATCCCCTTTTTTACCTGAATTTAATTTCCAATACCTATCTTGTTTTAAAAAAAATCAGAGTTCAGCTAAAATATGTTCAATTCAGTATGGTTAGGAGTGTTATTGCAGAAGGTGAGTGAGACTTAAACCGCTATACATAAACCACGCCTAGAATATTTAATTTTAAACAAAAAGGTCTATTAAATATGTATCCAAAGATGCTTCCTAAAAGCCGTTAGAACCCTTCAAAGATGGCCGCCAGAAATTAGTTTTTGCTTTGCACCTCTAAAACCATTTAAAATAAATGTATGAATTGTGGTGCAAACATTAGTCATAATCAAGCGAATTTTTTCAAAGTTATTAGTTAGAAACGCACATACGGGGGTTCGGTAGAATTAATTTTTCTCTCATAGTTTCACCTTATTTTTATCTTAATTTTGAAAATATTCTAGTCATTCCTTTCTTCTTTGCGCAGAAAAAAGGACTCTTGTAAAATTTTCGTAATTTTAACAGTTTTACAAAAAAAAATCAGATCCAAGGTAGTAGAGCACTATGTCGATTACAAGCTGGTTTGTGCAAATTTCTGTCGACAACAATAATTGAGGATTTGTGTTAAAGTTTGGCAGCTTTTGACAAGTCAATTGGTTAAGTCGAGATTTATTGCATTTTATGTGCGTTTATGCGTAGTAGTCTGTGGAATCGTCATGCCAAATGTTTGCAGTAAAGCTGAATACGCGGATATTGTGTTTACTTGGGGGTATTGTAATGGTAATGCGCACTGCAGTAGTTGATTCAGTACGCCCGTACATTTCCTCTAAGAAGACCTGACAGATCAGTGTTTTCCAATACTTTTAAACGTCTAAGAGAAACGGAATTAAGTTCACTGCAATCACAAACGGATGGAATTTTCACACCAATTCAAATCAAAGAAGAACACTAAATATTTTGGAGCACTTCGATGAAATGGCTTCCAGTAGCACTAGGGGATGTTGTATAAATTAGGATATTCACAGAGTACTGTGATTAGGACTTTGAAAGCAGATGGTCGTCATGAATGTCATCTATAGGGAGTTTAGAATTTGCTGCTTGATGATGAAGCTTTCACCCGCACCAGCAACTTTTATCAGCATAATCTTCACATTTGGGAACTCGAAATTCCTCATCCTATAAAAGCCAATCTTTTTAAAATTTTAACGTTTGTATGGGGTTATGCGACGATTCAATCATTGGGCCATAGTTTCCTTAATTTTTTTGGAAAATGATTGTGAATAGGTTTTGGATGACATGCCTTTAATTAATAGAGCAAACAGATGGTTTCAATTAGACGGGTCCGATGACGGTTGTAACATAATTTTCCTGGGAGAATGTTTTAGTTGTGGTCTAGGTCTGCGCGCTCTGCGGAATAAATCCCTTTAGGATTTTTTGTATGGGAAACAATGAAAAATAAAGTATAAGTCGATCTGATCAATAACGAAGCTACTCTCCGGGAAATACTTGTTCAAGCAGCCGAAGAGAGCACACCTGTAGAGTGCCGTGCAGCTGCATAATCTATCGTCCGTAGGTGCAAACGTTGTATTGAAAACGGTGGCGCTCATTTTGAGCAGTTTTTGTAAATTTTTAAAGCAACCGTTTTGTAATAAAATAATAAACCTTACGAATGATGACGCATTTCTTCTCTTTTTTCTATTTTTTGCTAACTAATTTTTCTTCTCACTCTTTTTATAAGAAAAACGTTATTATTAATTTAAAGACAATGATAACTGTGAACTTAACTTTGTGTGAATTTTATGAAAGACTGTAAAAGAACAAATAACAATTCGTCTCAATAATTTTTTTATATACAGGGTGAATCTTATCTAATCCGCCAAAATTAAAGAAGTACTAGAACTCATTCTCAGCAAAAAAGTTCATGTGTACATGGGTCCGGAAATGCTTCGTTTCCGAGATACAGGGTGTCAAAGTTGAAAAAAAAAATCGCGTTTTCTTCAATATATTTCGACTGTTTCGAAATAGTTTCATGAAATTTCGTATACGGGGTTTTTTTGTGCTACACTGTATGCCATTTTGGACTAAAAAAATCGATTCTCCTGTCTTTTCTGCTACAAAAAGGTATATCTTAGTGAAGTCGCTAGGAGCAACCCTTTCCGAGAAAAAGACATTAAAAAAAGAAAAAAATTAATATTAAAAGTATACATGTTGTATGTCTAGGCATTCTATCGTATTTAATTATGGATTTTTTATTAAAATTTTATTATCAATGAACGCAAAGAGACAGATAAGTACATAAGTAAACAAGTAAGTTACTTAGTAACAATTAAAAATTCCTATTGATAAACCTGTCAAAAAAATACCCTCATCATGAGTTTTAAAAGCGTTTTTCTCGGAAAGGGTTGCTCCTAGCGACATCACTAAGATATACCTTTTTAGAAGAAAAGATAGGAGAATCGATTTTTCTAGTCCAAAATGGCATACAGTGTAGCAAAAAAAATTGCTACGATTTAAAGGGGTCGAAATCGTTGCCGCTGGCGCCCTCTAGAAACGACAACCAAATGGACCACAAATTTGAATTTGTCATCCCAAAAAAACCCCGTATACGAAATTTCATGAAACTATTTCGAAACAGTCGAAAGATATTGAAGAAAACGCGATTTTTTTTTTCAACTTTGACACCCTGTATCTCGGAAACGAAGTATTTCCGGACCCATGTACATATGAACTTTTTTGCTTAGAATGATGAGTTCTAGCACGCCTTTAATTTTGGCGGATTAGATAAGATTCACCCTGTATAAGAACTCGTTTTTCTGCGCGAAAAATAAAGGAGTAACTCGGGTATATTAAAAATTAATATAAAAATTAGGTTAAACTGTGAGACCACAATTAGTTCCACCGAACGTAGGTATGTACGTCTCTGGCTAATTCCTTTGAATTGATTGCTTAGGATTAATACTTTTGCACCAAAATTCATAAATTTATCTTAAATGGTTTTAGAGCAAAAACTAATTTCTGGTGGCAATCTTTGAAATGCTCAAACACTCTTAGGAAGCATTTTCGGATACATCTTAATTAGACATTTTTTCCTTAAAAGTAAATATTTCTAGGTGAAGTTTAATTATGATAGTTTCACCCTGGCTCACCCGGTATATTTGAAATTACTCTATGCCTTTACGATTTTGGTGATGCAAATACCATTCAATGAACTAGCAAGTAAGTGCACATGTCATAATTAGTAAATGTGTTCTTAATCAAGACGTGATTAAATGAGAAATTTAAATTATGTAATAATTTGTCAAATAATATAATTATCTACATCATATATTAAATTTTAAATACCACGACGGATTATGACATGTGTTACATAAACATTTTGATCATATTTACTTTTACCATTCAAAATTAGGTATTGAATAAGCAAACATGTTATATATTACCCTATGGCATTATATTACTTTCTTTCGTAAATTCAACACACCTTGATGACTAAGACTAGCAATGACACTCATGAATATGTTAGTGGCATTCATTTAATAGTTAACGACTAAATTATACACATTTTGAGCTTTAAAGTTGAATAACACTAATCTTAGAACTACTTTATATGGATAATGGAAACAAATCTAGAGTTTAGTTAATAGAGAACTTCCCTTCATCAACTCTTTTTATTTCCGTATCCCGTAACTTAGTTATTTCAGCCTTTGACAATGACCTTTTGATCACAACCGTTCAGTTCACATAGCGCGTCTTAAATTTTTAAGCTGCAGATTTGATTCAAACAAGTTGATGATTTTGGCATTAGCTTTATTATTTTTTATTCTATTTTAGAGTTATAATCTTATTTATAAGCACATATAAGCGGGCGTAAATTGGCCCCTTATGGCACAGAGTAATCAAAAATTATACAGCAACTATTACACTAATTATTCAAACAACGGTATCGAACATTTATTAACGTTACGGAAAATCATATTTATAGAAATTACAAGGACACAGTATCCCTAACAACATAAATATAGCCAACTATCAACACAACACTAACATTTGCATCGGTACAACTGCCCCAAACTTGCCGGAAATACTAAATACTTTGAACTTTTAGAAACTAGAATGGAATAAAACGTTGTATGTACCACGGGCTTAACAGTCGATTATGACTTTCGGGCTTTAAACATTCCCTCGTACTATAAACGCTTAATTATGCCCTTAATGCATAAATAACTATTATTAACCGTTGTAAACATACAAATTGAGTTACTAAGATTGTAGATGATAAATTTTATATTATAATTCGTCTAGCTTTATCAACGTATTCTAATTAATTCTAATTCAAAAATTAAATAATAATAATTTCTTCAAATATGTTTACATCAAAAGTAAAACTATTTACGAGAAAATCATTACTAACAATATAAATAATGGCAAAATGTAATGTCATGTACCTAACAGCGTTTATTTTTGAATGTAACTTGGTTAGGTATTAATTTATTGTTCAGATTATGATAACCCACAAAATTTATAACACAGTAGATTTCAATTAATTGCAAATCACAATCTCTGATTATCATTTTATAACTCATGATATAATCAGCTTAGATATGTGTACATTGAATAATAGGTTAGTGTTCGTTTGTTTTTAGCTCAGTTTTTATGATCAAATAAAATTTTTCTATTTACCTAGTATATGTACCGTTTTAAAGCCACTTTATTTCTGTACTTAAAACATATTTTATTTATTTTTTACTTTCATGAATTTGTCTTTAGCTAATTGAATGTGGAAGATTCAAAAGTTGGGTGCGTGGGTCCCACATGCATTGTCACAAAACAACAAAGATCATTGTGCCATCACTCGCGCTTCACTTTTTGCTCGCCATCTGTTACGGTATAAACGGGTAGCAAAAAGGGATAACCGATAAACTTGCACCTCCAAAATAGGGTGGGTCAACGTCAGCGTGTTTGAAAGTCAAACTAAGGGTTGTTTTGCCTGATTACGTAAAGTTCACAGTTTGCCTCAACACAAAAATACTCGCTTTCCCGTATGAAATCAACCAACGGTGACCGGAATAAGCAGATTTACGCTGCCCCTGAAAGGCTACAAATAGTCTCGAACGCTTTGATAACTAAATGCGTGCCGCACTAATAAAAAAATAATTGTTACTCAATGCTTGTCATAACTTACTTCATTCAAATTGCTTCAATTTAAATGAAACATTTAAAATAATAATTATTGATTTCACTTTACTCAAATCCATAACCAGATGGAAAAATATCAATCATATCGCTATCGAAAGTACACAACGTGAAATATTTCACTTAATTATTATAAAGTTAAATTCAATTACAGATATCTTCAACCTCTATAAATCAATTGCTCCAAAATAAAATAATAAACATAAACCAAACGTTCAAAACTCTGACAATTATTACGTTAAATAAAACAATTAAATAATAACAAAAGTCGTTTCTCCATGAAATCAAATACGACAAATCAGAGAAATCGTCACTATTCACTTTCCAAAATTTTGATCAACAACTTAGATTTTACTAAAATCTTTAGGTTTTAGTTCTTCACAGAAAAGGATATAAAATCCAAAAAGAATGCCAAATTTTAAATACCAGGTTATAAGCACTAGTTATTTACTTCGATATCGAGCGTAACAGTAGAACAGGGACACAATGCGCCATCTTGGATGTTGACGTCACAAGACCGCCCACGTGGGGGACGCATTTTTCCACCCTTATTTTTGACGGCTTCTTTTCGGAGGCCTTTTTCAACCCCTTTTTATCCTTAATTATTTTTTGTTTTTTACTCGCCCACGCGTAGGACGTGTTTTTTCACTCCTATTTTATGACCGCCCCTGTGTAGGATACGTTTTTCTACCCCTATGGTTTCTGTTCGGAGGCCTTTTTCAACCCCTAATTATTTTTGTTTTTATGCGTCCACGTGTAGGACGTGTTTTCTCGCCTATTTTATGACCGCCCCCATGTAGGACGCGTTCTTCTACCTCTATGGTTTCTTTTCGGTGGTTTTTTAACTCTTTGATGAAATTATCACCCTAATTACGGCCTCTTAGGCGGTTTAGCCCCTGGAAGGTAGGCAAATGCGTGCGCGTACAATGTTCTAACAAGAGGCCATAATGCTACCTCATAAGACAGATATAAGAAGTTGTGTTAGGTCTGCGCCCCGCCACGTTGGTTGAAAATAGTATTGTAATAAGGGGATCCTAATGCTAACGTGTAAGGCAAGTGTAAGAAGGACCATGTAGGCCTTCGACCTTGTGTTAGGGTCTGCGCCCCTGCCCTGGCCTCTTGGCGGGAAATTTGAAATAAGGGGCCCTAATGCCAACTTGTAAGACACGTGTGTGTCTTCGCAACCTGTTTTCGGGCCTTCGATCCCTGGCTGGAAATGATATGAGGACCCTAACTTTATAAGACAAGTGTAGGAACTACCATGTAGAGCTTCGATATTGCGTTAGGGTCTGTGCACTGGCTCCTTTGAGTTAAAATTGATTTTAGCGCCATCTAGTGGCGTATAGACTAATGAACATTTTCTATAATAGAAGTTGATCATGCACATCTCTCTCTTGATCTATCTCGTTTATCTGTTTCTCTCTCTCCTTCTTTCTCTCTTTCGGATCTTTCTCACACACAAGCAAATCAATTAATTAATTAATTAATCAATCAATCTCATACAAATCATGCCCGATCAAATCAATCAATCAACCGAAATCATGTCTTACAGTTTGCGGAAACCAGCTTACAGTTCAAAACTGAATACATTAAAGTCTAAATTAAATATGACGTAAAATAATAAATAACTTCTACCCTAATGCAATGATGATTTTTATATAGGCATATTCTCTAAACAGTCACCACCTATACGTTCGGAAAATTATGTCTGACTTATTTGCATGTTCGGTTACATACACACAAAATTGTTTCATAGAAACGTGTTCATTAACAGTCATAAAAATCTCATTAAAAGGACTGGAAAGTAATAATTACTTATATATAACATAGAGTTAAATTAAATTAACATGTTTTTAAGAATATTAAATTGATATAATGGAAATAAAAGGCAAAAGGTTTTAATGGTTTTATTATTATAACTGAATTAACAATAACTACAGTTTAAAATCCACGAATACGTACCAACTATTTGTAAACCTGATTTTATGACGTCATCCTATAAGAGTAATATTACATTTTAAAAATATTTATCGACATTTTTGTTAGCAATATCAAGTAAAAAGCATATATGTTAAAAATAATACGTTTACCTTTAGAAGTGTTTTTTCTTTCAGTTGTTCTAATAATAACCATATGTTGAACTGAAATATTTTTTATACAACATGTCCACATTCAGTCTCACTAAACACGTTTTATGAATGGTAGCATATAAACTGGGTATTGCATTTCGATCATTATCTAATTTAGAAAGTAATACACAACCTGATTACTGCTACTGGTATTTAGCATTTATACTGTACTTATAAATTTATATTCAAAACGCTTACAAATATTTTAAAAATTTTGCTAGTGCAAAATTACTTTTAAATAATTTGTACCTTGAGATTACATAAACTATTGTTATGGAATGCACTACAAATATTTACAAAATATTTTTTGCCATCGCAAATTACATTAAGGTCTAAATATTATTAGTCGAAATAATAAAGATTTCTACCCGATGCTTTTTTTTATACGGATATATTCTCTCTTGTATGCAATCATGATTTATCTGTACACTCAATTATGCACACACACACACACACACACTCGCGCGCGCACACACACACACACACACACACACACACACACATGTACTTCACGTTATATGGATTTTTATCAGATGAGATTAATAGCAATGTTAACTAAACGCTTTAAAGTTTCTAATCTGAAATAAGAGTGATGTTATCTAGTTTATTTGAAATTTCATAGAGAGCATCACCGTCATCGAGATTTTGAGGTACATTCATCTCATCGTCTTCACCTTGAACGATTATATTGTAACAACCTATAAAGTTTTTACCAGACAATATTATTATTATTACATGAACATGAGGTTATCCTTAAGTTAACCGGTTTCAGCACGGCTCTGGAAATGCCGCACACTCTTCAAATATTTCAGTTCCTTCTCAGAAGCTGTACCGTATTAATTTCCTTCAATTTTATCTGCTTTCTGTTCTGAGACTGTAGTACGTTTTCTAATACATAAACAGAATCTTCAATATTGTGTTGCATGTAGTAGCAAAACACGTTAGCTAGCTAGTTTCACCTCTGTATTATTTTACATGCAAGCCTGATCTTGTCATAAATACATCTGTCAAAAAGCTAATTAAACATAGTTCCACGGACTGGACATCGCAAGCAGCGTTTCTAATTATGGTTTTTAGTCAACTAAATATTGCAAGCGACTACATACAAGCGACTATCAATGTTTTAGCACGAGGAGCAAACGAAAACACCCTAACACGAAAACACGTTAACGCTAGAACACACAAACGAAAATACGCTAAGACGAAAACACGCAAACGCAAAAAGATACAAACATGAAAACACGCTAACGCAAAAACACGAAAACACACTAACGCAGAAACACGAAAACACGCTAACACGAAAACACACAAACGAAAACACGAAAATGCGCAAACACGAAAACATACAAACACGAAAACACGCAAACGCGAAAATATACAAACACGAAAACACGCGAACACAAAAAAACACGTTAACGCGAAAACACGTGAAACGAGAACACGCAAATACGAAAACATGCCAGCGAAAAACTCGTAAAGGTGCAAACAGGAATCAAGACGGTGGAGCACCGTTAGGAAAAACAGGCTTATTAACAAAATTGAAGGAAAGCTTAGCGTTGAAAATATATTATTATTATTATAAACAACAATACGTCATCGCTTACATCATTATCTTGAACGGTTATGTTGTAATACTATATTAACAAGTCAGTAAAATCTATAATATCTTAGGAGAATATACCTCGGCCATAAAAGAGGAGCTTAGGTTTATAAAAATGTCCTTCGGGAAGATATTATGTTGTGGTTAGGTCAATACTTCAAACTTCCCCCGAAGATAACCGATTCTACCCGAACATTGACGAGCGCGCCAGCGCACCAGACCCAAGGCTAGCAGCGTTCTCGTTTCTCGTGTGTTTCGCTCTTTAAAGTGTAACGGTCATCGAGTGAGCATTATTATAATGTATTCTACTATTCATGAGCCATCATCAGCGGACATTAGAGATTTTACTGACTTGTTAATAAACTATTATAACATAACCGTTCAAGATAATGATGGAAGCGATGCCGTGGATTAGCTGAATGTATCTCACATCTAAGGTGATGGTGATGATTCACAGAAGAGAAAGAAGAGCGATGAGATAGAAGAGAAGGACGAATCTCAAAAACATGATGATGATGGCGACGAATCACGGTTCAAGAAGAAGAAGAAAACAGATAAAGGATGTTATTAAATAAAAATGATGTATTGTTGTTTATAATAATAATAATATATTTTCAAACGCTAAGCAAAATCAATTCAATTTTCATAATAAACTTGTTTTTCCTACCGGTGCTCTCCCGTCTTGATTCATGTTTGCAGGTTTACGAGTTTTCGCGTTAGCATGTTTTTCGTTGGCGTGTTTTCGTATTTGCGTGTTTTCACGTTAGCGTGTTTTCGTTTTTGCGTGTTTTTTTGTGTTGGCTTGTTTTCGTGTTTTTATGTTTTCGCGTTTGCGTGTTTTCGTGTTTCTATGTTTTCGTATTTGCGCATTTTCGTGTCACCGTGTTTTCGTTTGTATGTTTTCGTGTTAGCGTATTTTTGTTTGTGTGTTTTCATGTTTGCGTGTTTCTGCGTTAGCGTATTTTCATTTGTGTGTTTTCGTGTTTGCGTGTTTTTGCGTTAGCGTGTTTTCGTTCTATGTGTTTTCGTGTTTTCGTTTTGTGTGTTTTCGTGTTAGGGTGTTTTCGTGTTAGCGTGTTTTCGTTTGTATGCTCTAGCGTTAGCGTGTTTTCATGTTAGCGTGTTTTCATGTTAGCGTGTTTTCGCGTTTGCGTGTTTTCCTGTTAGCGTGTTTTCGTTTGTTTGTTCTAGCGTTAGGGTACTTTCGTGTTAACGTGTTTTAGTTTTGTGTGTTTTCGAGTTTGCGTGTTTTAGTGTTAGCGTGTTTCCGTTCTGTGTGTTTTCGTTTGTGTATTTTCGTTTGTGAGTTTTTGCGTTAGCGTGTTTTCATGTTAGCGTGTTTTCGTGTTAGTGTATTTTCGTTTGTGTGTTCTAGCGTTAACGTGTTTTCGTGTTAGCGTGTTTTCGTTTGCTCCTCGTGCTAAAACATTGATAGTCGCTTGTATGTAGTTCTAGGCAATTCTGTGTTGACTAAAAATCATAATTGGAAACGCTGCTTGCGATTTCCAGTCCGTGGAACTATGTTTAATTAGCTTTTTGACAGATGTATTTATGATATGATCAGGCTTGCATATAAAATAATATAGAGGTGAAACTAGCTAGCTAACGTGTTTTGCTGCTACATGCAACACAATGTTGAAGATCCTGTTTATGTATTAGAAAACGTACTACAGTCTCGACATAGAATGCAGATAAAATTGAATACGGTACAGCTTCTAAGAAGGAACTGAAAGATTTAAAGAGTGTGCGGCGTTTCCAGAGCCGTGCTGGAACCAGTTAATTTAGGGATAACCTCATGTTCATGTAATAATAATAATAGTGTCTGATAAAACTGTCAGGGATTATTAGCTGCATTATAGGTTGTTACAATGTAATCGTCCAAGGTGAAGACAATGAGATGAATGTATCTCAAAATCTCGATGGTGATGCTGTCTATGAAATTTCAAATAAATTAGATTACGTCACTCTTATTTCAGCTTAGAAATTTTAAAGCGTGTGTGTGTGTGTGTGTGTGTGTGTTTGTGTGTGTGCATAATTGAGTATACATATAAATCATGATTGCATAGAAGAGAGAATTTATCCGTATAAAGAAAGCATCGGGTAGAATTTCGACTAATAATATTTAGATCTTAATGTAATTTGCGATGGAAAAAAATATATTGTAAATATTTGTAATGCATTCCATAACAATAGTTTATGTAATCTCAAAGTTCAAATTATTTAAAAGTAATTTTGCAGTAGCAAAATTTTTAAAATATTTGTAAGCATTTTGACTGCAAATTTATAAGTACAATATAAATGCTAAATACCAGTAGCAGTAATCAGGTTTTATGTATTACTTTCTAAATAGTTAATGATCGGAATGCAATACCCACCATCGAGATTTTGAGATACATTCATCTCATTGTCTTCACCTTGGACGATTACATTGTAACAACCTATAATGCAGCTAATAATCCCTGACAGTTTTTATCAGACACTATTATTATTATTACATGAACATGACGTTATCCCTAAATTAACTGGTTCCAGCAGGGCTGTTTGTTAAAAATTGTTAACGATGTTGTAAACAATTTTGTCAAAGTTGAAAAATTAAAACATGTTTTAATTTTTCAAATTTGACAAAATTGTTTACAACATCTTTAATAATTTTTAACAAACATTACTACTGACTAAGATAACTGAAGTGTTATCGAAACGTTTAGATTGTATAATTTAAAGTACAACATTAAAAAACCCCAAAAAAGATAAGTATTTTATTAGACTAATAATAGTCTACTAACAAACAAACTGGGAAATTTTTCGAAAACATGTAAAACTATACGGAATGATTAACTTACGCGAAATGTAATTTTTCTCAATTTTTTCAAATGCAACACCCTGTATATATTTACACATTTGGATTCCTATCATCCTTTCTTCATTTATAGAACAACTACGTTTAAATTTTATACCTTGAAAAACCTACACGATATTCCCAACATTATCCTAATTCAATTATATAAAAAACTATTTCTACGTAATTTTACAAATTCTAAAAGCAAAAGATATGCTACTTAAACTACATATTTACTATTTACATGAGATAAAAATTCTCAACAACCTGTAAAAGGACTTCACGATCAATTAATAACGTATAAATTATATCTGAATTTTGAATTTCCAATTTAAATCGGAAAATTTGAATCAGAAGATTACTAATTTCATTTCTTACTATAAAAAAACGTTAGATGCAGTAAATTTTGTAAGGCTTTCTTACTACTTTCCCGAAATTATGCGACAATCAATCCAAATACGACAGTCAAATCACGGTCACATGACACATCGTCTAGCTCGTCAACGACATCAACCATTTGTCACGCATGATCACAGGAGACGAAAAATGGTGCCTTTACATCAAATTCAAAGAAAGGGAAGAATGGCTAAGTCCGGATAAGCAAGCAACTTCACGGGTAAAACAATATGTTCACCCTCGGAAGAATATGCTTTGCGTTTAGTGGATTCAAGAATGTACTTTTTAGTATGAATTGCTTCCCAGAAACCAAAGAATTATGGGCGAACTTTATTATGAACAACTTAGGTGACTTCAAGCAGCGATTCCTCCAGAAAAACGAGATGAAGTGATTTTGCAACACGATAATGCTCAACCTCACACGGCAAATCACACCAAAATGGTCCTCCAAGATTTGACGCATCCGGTGTACTCACCTAATCTTGCGACATCCGATTTTCGTCTGTTCCGATAGCTGTCAAACGATCTGCGCGGGATTCCCTTCAACAACGACGTGGAGCACCAAAATTGGCTCCACGACTTCTTTGCTTCAAAACCATTTAATTTTAAAAGCAAGGAATCCAAAAAATTCCAGAACGTTGGGAGGCCGTCGTAAATAATGCAGGAGAATATCTCGTTGATTGATCTTTTTGTTTTTATTATTGACTTTTGTTAAATAGGAATTAAAAAAACGGACGAACTTATACACCAACCCAATACTATGTTATCATTATGGTCAAGAATTGTCTCTTACCTACCATCTAAATTTCAATCAGTGTATCCATCACACCCAGAGTTTGTAATCACAGTTTTGCCTTTTTTTTTTGGGAGATTTTCTGAATTTCAAACTTTTTAAGAATAGCTTATAGATAGGTTACTTATTTATATTTTGCTTTCAGAAAAAGTGAATATGCCTAAAGTAGCCGAATATACAAAGAAGTATACAGATCAAGATGTGAAAGATGACTTAAAAGCTATGAATAGAGGTAGGGTTCAGTGCTCTGCTTCTGTAAAGTACATCGACTTCGCAGTTTAGTCAGAGCAGTCATTTCTATGCAAAAACTGTCCACGGACCAAGAGCTGTTCTCTCATCAGACGAAGAAAAATTATAAAAAGAATGGATAATTTGATCCCAAAAGAAAGGTTTTCCCATAAGAGTGGAAGATGTTCAAACATACGTTAAGAAATTTTTAAACGACAACCACCCACAGAATCCTTTCCAACAAAATAAATCTGAAGAGTATTGGTTTACAGCCTTTTTACGGAGATACTTAAACATCACTTTAAGAACCTCCGAAGGAATTACTGCCTCAGGTGCTGTTGTTTCCCAGGCAGAAAATGGTTTCTGGAAATTGAGCAATATGTCAAGGAAAAGCATCTAAGTAATGTACTAAATGATCATTCACGCATTTCTAATGGGTACGAGGTGCTTACACCTAAATGCGCTGAGAATGTATAAGAGATTGAATATCTTCCCAAAACGAACCTAACAGTAATGTTCACTTTTTGCGCTAACGGTGACACAACTAGGCCAGTGGTGAGATATTCTTACCAGAGCATTCCCTCTGATCTACATGGGGTGTTGCAAATAGTGATAACTGAAGGATGAAGAATCGCATTTTCTATTAGCGCATAGCAAATATATTCTATGAAATATCTGGTGTGAAACAACGCATGACCTTTCAACCTACAAGGTGGAAACAAAGGAAATTTTAATATACAACTTCTTTTATCATAAGTTCATTACGAAAATAGACAGCATTGTAGAAACAAAAACAATAATCTATGTAAAACAGACGTTTAAAACTACATGTTAAATAGAGGTTAATAGATATCAAGATGCCAACTTAGAAAAAATTCCAAAGCCGCTCGCTTCTATAAAAAAGCTGTTTCAGACATATTTGGTAAAAATCAAAAGCAGCTCTTAATAAACCACCCTATCCGCCGCTGAATTTCGCCTAAAATCTAATCAGTTCCAGGGGGGAATTAACATACATCCATACATCTACACACACACGCACGCACGTACGTCCGCACGCACGCTTGCACGGTCCGACGTACGCACACCTCCCCATCACATGCACGCACACACATACAAACAAGCCGATCTTGACCAAACTTGGCCAAACGTTGTAAAATGCGCTAGTAAGTTGATTTAGCGATAGTGACAAAAAAATCGATTACATAACCTTCTATACCTACATATGTATGTGTAGGTTGTAACGTAAAAAAACTATACAACTTTTCCTATTTGGCTGTTCGTTGACAGTCTTGTTACGCACTGAACTTATGAACCATGCAAATTGTGTTCAGATTTTCAGACTGTATTAGTATCATTGTATCCCAACGCAACAAAGACTCTATAGCCAGCAGACGTTGTCTGCCTAAAGCTGTTAGAAAACGGTTGGAAAAGCGAAGTACTCCGATTCAAACGAGATAATCTTTATGATGTGGTTACAAAAGGAAGATGTGCTCACATACTAGAAAAAGTAGTCGCTAATTACCTTAAGTCAAATACAATTAAATACGGTTTTAAAGCTTGTAGTTTATATCCATAGTCTCCCAATGCTTTAGATTACACCACATGCTTGGGAAAATGAAGCGTGCTACCACTGAAACTTCTTTGTTAGGAATCGGAGAAGACTGCTTTAGCACGTTCCGACAGTTTAGAGATATCGTAGGTAAAAAAAGCTTCAGTCGTTAGGGAATGCAGTTGATGGCAAAAATCAGGAAGGAGGTTTGTTAAAAAAGATTGCAGAATGCTTTAGGCAGAAAACGAAAACAGAGATAACTTACTAGAAATGAACCTACCTAGAAATGGAGACCACACCAATAGTGACACTGCACTTTACAAAGTTACAGCTAATTCCGTAGCGATTGATACTTCTGCTAATGATGTGAACACACCTGTTTCACTGAAAATTCAGTAGTTTTCGAACGTGATCTTCCGCTTGTACAGACACCAACGTTAACTAACGACTTTGAGGTCATCTAAATACTGGGAGTGAATATCAGAGATAATTAAGTGACAAGAATTGACACAATAAAACCAAAAAACGAATGTAGCGAAAATATGTTAGGTATCGACACGTCCTCAACATCAACATCCAGCCATCCATTAAAAAAATAAAAGAGTTGGAAGATGAAATGAAGAGGAAAAAGAAAGATGAAGGACTTGCCAAGAAAAGTAGTCGCAAAGAACAAACCATTTTAAAAAAAATGAGGAAATCCTTCGTACAGGAGACGAAACTGACAGCACTATGGTAAAAAAAGGAGAAGAGTGTGTAATACCTGAAAATACCAAAAAAGTCTAAAAGTCTAATTATTAAATAAAAACAAAAATCAATATATTATCAGATATTCTTCTTATCCTTTTAGAAACTCATCCACAAAGGCATTTGTTTTGTGTATATTTTTAATATCGGTAAAGCAACAAATGGTGCTAAAAGTGCATTCTGCATAAGAACGTACTAACCGCTTAAAAGGTATTTTGTATCAAAATGACAATCAGAATGAAAATGCTCTGTTCATATGTCCAACTTGTTCTAACAAAAATGTAATTACCTAAATAAAACTCCACTTTTTAGAAAATTGTTCGTATTAACATACCTGTTATCCATCGGTAATACCTACGTACGTACCTAATATGAGCGTTTTTTATGTAAGTTATTTATAATTATAATTGTTATTAATAACATTCATTGCAACGCGCCAATTTTTGGCTAGCGTTACCTTAATGCAGTTTTTGGATTTGTGTTATCATTTGGAAATATATTTACATTATTTGTGTGTGTGTGTATATATATATATATATATATACGCATACTGTGGTATTTTTTCCAATAATTAAATCTTAGTGAATATGTCGATTTTCTCCTTAGGGTATATAATTACGAATACCCTTGTTTATATTTTAATTGTCAATAATGGGTATTTAACCACATTAATTTTTGTTGTATGTACAAGGCGAAGATAAATAAAACCAACAAATACGTACCGTATAATGCTATTAATTAATTAAAAAAAATAGCGTAACGCTCAGACCTTTATCTAATTAACTAAACAAAGGAGTATTATAACACATTAAAATCGCATTTTTTGTGAACAATATCAACTAAAATACATATAAAGAATAATACGCATACCTTCAGATGTATTCTTCTTTCGGCTGTTCTAATAATAACTGTGTTGGAGAACTAAACTAAATATTTAAATATGTTATACCCGTTTTGTCTTTACTTATGAATAATTGATATAAAACTGGATATTGGCTTTCCCATCATTAAGTAATTTGTAGAATGTAAATATACAAACCTAATTATCTTCATCACACTTACTGCCTTTCCCTTTTGCAGACCACTTAGAGTGATGTATGGAAAGCAGCCGTTGACATCGTGTTAATTAATGTGTTTACAAATATATTAAAATGTTGCTGCTGCAAAATACGTTAAGGTCTAAATTAAATATTAGGTAAAATAATAATCATTTCTACCATGATGCAATGGCGATTTTTTTTATACAGGCAGATTCTCCTTCTAAGCGGT
Source organism: Vesta saturnalis (assembly GCA_036346205.1). Lineage (NCBI taxonomy): Eukaryota > Metazoa > Arthropoda > Insecta > Coleoptera > Lampyridae > Vesta > Vesta saturnalis. The sequence continues at coordinate 6,366,456 of JARFJB010000827.1, forward strand.
CAGTACCTATACATTGGAAAAAATATGCCTGATTTATTTGTATGTTCAATTACACACACACATACACACACACACACACACACACACTCTCTCTCTCTCTCTCACACACACACCCACACAAATTACTTTTACAATAAATAAATGAGTTGCAATTAAGCAAATAAGTAATTAGGTATCAAAAATTACATATCCATCATGCTATTATTGTCAACGCACAATTTAAAAACACGCGTTGGCTTTTAGTAAATATGTAAGACAACAACAAATAGGACTAGTTTTATATTAAAAGATAAGCACGATAAAACAGAATAGAATATACCTGTGATTGCAGGTTTTTTTCACTTAGTATTTCAGTTGTGATGATAACGTTATAGTCTTTAGTATCGATTAGTGTTTCGAGATGGAAGCTCAGTTTAAGCACTCCTTTTCTGCGATAGTAGCGGAGCCATCGGGGTGTGGAAATACGCATTTTATCGTTGATTTTCTAAAAAATATCGAAACTGTCTGCGATACAGCTTTTGAAAAAATTATCTGGTGTTACGGCGAATGGCAACCATTATTCAAAGATCTCCCAGTGGAATTTAAAAAAGGATTATCTGATATGGAGCGGTTTAACTGTGAAAAACCGGTCTTAATAATAATTGACGATCTAATGCGCGAGACCAACTGTTCCGTGGTTGATATTTTTACAAACGGTTGTAATCGTAGAAATCTGAGCGTGCTTTTCTTAACACAAAACATATTTCATCAAGGATGTGGACAGCGAGATATCTCTCTCAGCGCTCATTACATTATCTTGTTTAAGAGCCCACGTGGCAGGGCACAGATACAGCATTTAGCAAAGCAGATTCCACCTGACAACGCAAAATTTTTAGAGGCTGCGTACCGGGATGCTACTTTAAACCCACACGGACATTTACTGTTCGATTTAAAAAAGGATACACCGCATGTGCTACGCTATAGACAAACATATTCGGGCCTCAATGTATTTGCCAAGTATACGTACCAAAAAAAGCGTTTAAGCCTCACAGTCATAAAGATTACATCATATGTGATGGTTGACGCTTTAATCGAAAACACCAATATCCAGCGCGCATTATCCAGATTAAGTGTACACATAACATTTTAAAAGGTCGTGTACCTCTGTCAATCAGAAGCAGCGACTCTCTCAACATAAGCACACTTTAAGGCGGCTGGCACAAATAGGCGAATCTATAAAAAGAAGAAACAGTTTCTCCTACAGAAGGTCGGCGCATTTCTACCACTCCTGTTTGGATCATTACTTGGCGGAATTCTGGATAATTTGTTTCAATAACTATGGACCACAATCTGGAGAAGATGATTATTCTACCTATGGATTTTATACAGTGTCTGCAAGCTCCAGATGTCACGCAAAACAACATGTTAACGCAGTTGGGCAACGACATGGATAAAGTTTTAAAAGCCAAAATGGCCGACCATTACAAACGGCAGCAGTACAATAAGGTTCTTCAGAGATATCTACACTTTTCCAATCAGTTACGTCAACCCGCTAGTATAACAATCATCGGTGATGATGACATTAGAGATTTGCTGATACACAAAGGTCTGGCAGACGACGATTTCTTGCGTACACTGAATAAAGGTGGTGATGTATTTTGGAATAAAAGGGGTACTGTCAGGTTGCGACGTACTTTAAAGAAATAAATATACCACGAGAGTTTATCGGAAATACTCGAAGACGTAATGGTGCTGTATCACCTTATATTGAACCCAGCCTCACAACTATAGGTGCGAATTACTATGCCTATAGTGAATCGAGGAAAACCCCGCGAAGATCCTTTCGAAGAAGAAGACTTTCATTAGATTGGGACACGTGGAGAACATAATATGGGTGCCGTACACTATGATCCAGCGCATCCGGCAGGGTTTTCGGGTATAACACCTTTAGTTAATGCTTTAAAGGGTGGATATGGTGAAGAGAAAAATTGGCTACAAGTACAGGAAGCATACACGATACATAAACCTGTCAGAAAAAAGTTTCCTCGCAATAGATATATTGTGAGGAACATTTACTAGCTGTGGCAGGCGGATCTTTGCGAAATACGAACTTTAAGTAAACACAATAGTGAATACAACTACATACTAACGGTTATTGATGTGTTTAGCAAGAGGGCCTGGGCTATAGTTCTTAAAACGAAGACAGCTGAATCTGTAATTGAAGCGTTCACGGATATTTTAAGGAACGTGATAATGCACCGACAAATCTACAGACGGATAAAGGCAAGGAGTTTATGGCGGTTGGTGTACAAAACTTTTTCACGAAACAAAATATCAATTTCTATGTAACAATGAAAACATTTTAGAAGTGTGGAATAACCTGTACGCGAAAGGCTTAGACTCATCACGCCATCCTAAATATAAAGCCGATGAATACCTTAGAATCGCCAGAACTAAGTATACCTTTGAGAAGGGATATAAAACAAATTGGAGCGAGGAAGTTTTTACAATTAGTACAGTGATAAAAAGAAGCCCGACAGTTTATTGCATAGGCGAGCTTAATTACGATCCTGTTGTGGGTACCTTTTACGAGGAGGTATTGCAAGTTGTTACGGTTGATAAAGATACCCTATTCAAAATCGATAAGATTTTAGTAGGGAAGGGCGCGGTAGATATGAACAAGTGGCGTGGATACAGTGATAAATGTAATAGTTTGGTGTTAGTTTCGCAGCTGAAAGATAATATACAAAATGGAGTTTTATTTTACCTTATTACGTAATAGTTCTATGACGTATTTTCCCGACAATGTGACGTCAAGTTTTATTACACAACTTCCAAAACGGATAATAGGTTAATAGGCTCCTGGGTTGTAGGCATTTCGCAAGTTCAGTACTCTTGTTCTTTTGCCGCTGTAAGTGCGACAGACAATTCAATTTATTATAGTATTGATCCACCCACAGGAGAAGGTGTGTTAGAGACGATATTAAAAAACGCACATTTTCAACACAGCAACGACAATGCGATTTATATTGAGGACGGGTGGTATGTGTTACGTTTCGCCTCGGGGATTATGTCAACATTGAAGAAATTGCCTACGAGCTCATACGTAAATTGCTAATAATCGAATACCGTAATCAAACTAAGCGCCTCACTACGAAATTAAAATTATCGACCGTATCAAAACATATCTATGGAACCAATACCCCCGCATTCCGCTAGTATATGGATAGGTTTACCAACGCAGATGTTTGTTTATTGCGACATCGTTGAGCCGCAAATTGTGGGTGGTGTTTTATCTCCGCTTATGCGTATAATAAACATTACTTCAGAAAACTACACTTACGGGAGTCATAAAGATGTGGTTTTTCCGTCCGCACACTACATGCCAGTGATGACACAGGAATTTGAAAATATGGAGATTAATATAAAAACAGATAGGGTGCAGCAATGTCATTCGAGTTTGGGACATCGTATCTGAAGCTACATTTTAAGAAAGTGCAACAATATTATATGAATCATGCCGGTAACGGTATCGGCTCCATCTACAGAGGCGCACCATATCAGCGTGGACATGGTATAGGAAGTTGCTATGGTGGTATATTTAGAAGCATAATACCGTTATTTAAGTCTGGTGCAAAGGCTATTGGAAAATAAGCTCATAGAACGGGTGCCAATATTCTTGGTGACGTCATAGAGGATCAACCTGTTAAGGAAGCGTTTCAAGAAACATTTCACGAGGCAGGTAGAAATCTTATACGTAAAGCAGATGAGAAAATCGATAAAATATAAAATATAAAAGAGCACGTCTGGCCGATAATAGCCAGTCTCTACCGAGAGCTATTACTGCTAAGAAGCCTACTTACGACGATATATTTTCAAGATAATGGTTTTTCTGCATGCCCAATCGTGTGAATGTGTCAAGTTACAATTGAATTTGTTCGCTTCACCATCGACGCTGCAAGTATCGAGAGTGGTGAATAGATATTTTACAAACCCTTATCACCTCTTGGTGATGACGCCCCAATAGAGTTTGCAGTACCCGGGAATGGAAACGATTACATAGATTTAAGCCAGACCATATTGTACATCACAGCTAAAGTTCTAAAGCAAACAAACTGAGTGCACGTGCACTCGGATTTGTATAATCAAGAAGAACTTCTCATAGGCGGTGTAGAATTAAAGACTAAATTTGTACGATCAAAACATACCTTTAGTCTAATGGCGGCGCACGGTTCAACCTACAAGGCGCGAATTATGGACGCTAGTTTACTGGTGAGACGTATGCGAATCAACCCTACCATTCTAATTGCACACGCTAAAGCTTTAGAAACAACTGCAGCAAAATATCCTGTTACAAGGACCGACGTAAAAGTGTTAACTATACCTGCAGGCATACAGCGAAAATCATTGGATAGTATCTTCCTTGGTCAGTTACCTAAACGCAAAATCGTAGGTTTTGTAGCAAATAAAGCCTTCAACGGTGATTACTCCTCAAATCCATTGAATTTTCATCATATTAACTAAATGTCGGTATATATTCACGACCAACAAATTCCTTCGAAGGCCTTACAACCAGACTTTACAGCTAATTGCTTATATGTAAGGGCATACCACACCTCATTCTCTGGTACGGGTATTCATTTTTTGAATGCGGGCAGACATTTGTCTAAAAGAGATTACCCTAACGGCTACTGTTTAATGGCCTTCGACCTAACCCCTGACTTGTCTGCAAACGCTAGCACGCACTGGAATCTAGTTAGAAACGGTTCCCTATGCCTAGAAGTCGGCTACAAGGAAGCGCTTGTAGAAACCGTTAACTGTTTGTTGCACGACGAATTCGATAACGTGATCGAGATCGATAAACATCGGAATGTGGTCGTGGATTTCACCCGTTAAAAGGGACAACTCTAGATCACAAGCTTCAGTGTACAACAACAGCTGAAAGAAGATGGACGTACAAGGGTTTAGAGGTGTTGATAACGAATACATACCGAAAGAAATTACCGTGATTACAGAGCATGGTTCTTTATTGCTGATGCTGATAAAGTCATCTCGAGATTATTTTATATCAAAACCTTTGTCACGGCAGGTAAGGTATTTGGAGGATAAATATCACGCCTTGAAAAGGCGGGCAGGATATGTGCCCTACAACGATTTCCAAGATGAGCTGATACGAACTCTACTATCGTTTAACAAAATTCACGTTAAGGGTAGTGAAAAACAACAGATTTAAGATTCCTCAAAAAACCAATATTAAACTTGGACGAGGTTGGATGGTTGTTTAAACCATAAGATCGAGGATTCTATGTGCGCTCTGGAAAACGCATTACTACTGCAAAACTGGGCGCATACCAACTTCAAAGATGTATGCGATACAAGTGTTGAAATGTATGAAATCGATTCCCAACAACAACAATGTGTTTCGACTTGTATGTGCTTCTAATCAGCTGATCCAGCACACAAACCAGGTCAGCATTGGAATGCTATCTACATTGACGAGAATGGTAACGGGGAATATTCTAGTTCCTTTGGATGACCCCCGCTAGGTTACCATTTACGTTTCCTTGAGAAGAAACATGGTGGTTCCGCTACAACAAAACGACACTGCAGGATTACCATTTGGATGTGTGTGACTTTATACTATAATGTTTTTGTATTTTAGAATAAATAGTTTACCAATGCTTGATTTTATAAATTAAGTTTTTCACTGTATAAATAATGAGATAATCAAGGTACTGTATAATGCTTATTTTTCAAGCATTCTACTCTGATAAATAAAATCGTATTTTTAGTAGTTTAGTTGCTTTAATTAAGAGTACCATAACGGCCGAGAGAAACGAGAGGCGCGCATGACCATCTTCTACTGCAGAAAATTTTCATTAATTCATACATCACTAGATGGCGCCATAAACAATCCCTAATTAGCCCTAGAAATATACCGCTAGGTGACGCTACCTTTATTACAGAAAAAATATTCACTAGTCCATACACCGCTAGATGGACCTATAACGAATACAGGTTTCGCAACAAGGGGGCCACGGGAAGAGGGCGCAGACCTAACACAAGTTCTTATAGCTGTCTTACACGTTAGCATTAGAGCCCCTTATTATTCGCAGCCAAGGACGCCACGACAAGAGGGCACAGACCTAATACAAGTTTTTATAGCTGTCTGACAAGTTAGAATTGGGGCCCCTTATTAGAGAATTTCGAAGTTTCTGCAGTAACTAATGCAGAGCCTTAGGCCTCCAATCAGAGCTCAGACACTGGGTGGGGCTAAGAACCAAACAGGTAAAAGGGGCTGTCCTTAGGACCACCAATCAGAGCACTATGCGTACACATAGGCCGAACTGCCAAAAAAGACTCTTAATACAATCCAAAGACCGTAATTAGGGTGGAAATGCCATCAAAATGGGCTTGGTCTATGACGTCAAAAAACAAAATGGCGGCCAAGAGTGCCTCGGTACTACACTTGTCGCTTAGATATTAAGTTGCGAATTCTTTATTTATCTTTTATATAAATATAAACAGTCACAGTTATGGTCTTCAGTAAATGATAGTAGCTGAGATGTCAAAATAAATCTATCTTGGCATGTAAATTAATTTTAAAAGTTATTATTATTAACTGACGACGACAACTGAAATCGTCATTGAAATGTTTAAATTTACTTAAAAGATAAATAAAAAATACATAACAGAAGTATTTTAATTATGTGTGATTGTCATCAAGATTTACATTTTCATATTCTATTTCACGAGTTTTATGTTAGGGAAAGTTTAATCATAGACGAAACTTGTAATATGAAGTTTTATGGCAATAACCACCATTGTAGATTGTTGTTTTTGGATATTATACAATTTCCTTTGATTGATCTGTCGCTATTACATTAAAAATATCTGACATATTTCCAACTTCAAATTTTTTGACTCAGTGTTGCTATCTTATTTTAGAAATGTTACTTAAAAAAATATTAAGCTATCACTATCATTCCTTTAAAAATATTTTTGTCTTGTTTTTGAAATTACTTATGGTTTTCTATTTTTCGAACTACTCACGTGACATAATTTTTTCACATTCCCGTACATTATACGAGGTATACGTATTAAAGGGAAGATTGCGATCATGAAAAAATTTGACCTTGAGATTTTGATGATCCTTCACGTTTTGAGGATCACTAATCCGTTTGGACCATTTTGGCATGCCGTCTGTGTGTGTGTGTGTGTGTGTGTGTGTGTGTGTGTGTACGCGTGCGCCTGTGTGTGCGTGTGTGTGTGCGTGTCTATGAATGTAAACACGATAGCGATCAGATCGTTTGAGCTGGAGTGGTATTGTCACGTGTGAAAAAAAATTGTCGTATAATATATTCCGAATATTAGGATATTTAGATATCATATGTAGAGTTTTAAATTAACGTTAAGTTACCGGGAGACTTTAGACAGGCACTGTGTATATACATTAATATAACGTAACTATAAAATAAATTACTATGTAACAAAATTTAAACAAAAAAAAAAAACCTTTGTTACATAGTAATTTATCTTATAGTTATGTTATATTATTGTATACATACAGTGCCAAAGCATAAAGAATAACTGAAAAATAAATATCGTACTACAGCAATTTATGAATCAAGTCCATAATGCAAGGCTTCATTGAACGAGTCCGGTTTACGGTCGAGCACGCATAGCGAGTAAGGCCATAAAGAGGGCGAGTTCAATAAAGCCTTATTATGGACCAGTTGCATACAAAACTTTATGGTCGACTGCTAAATTAATTCAGTGACATTTTTGACATTTACATGGCTGAATTTTATTTCAAGGTTTTAATTTTTTTGAAAAAGTCTAGCAGCCGACGCTAAAATTGTTGTCCATTCGCATATATATGTTTGTATTTAATTTATTACGCGTTTCATTATCTTCAATTTAATTTTAAACGTAAAATTTTGCGGAGGAAAACTAGTTCAAATTACTTCATTTCTTTTAGTTTTTTAAGTTACCATCTAGATATCTATTAACCAATGTCAGAGATGAAGTTTTAAACGTCTGTTTGATATAGATTATTGTTTCTGTGAGCATTTTGTAATGAACATACGTTCAAAACAATTAAACGAAGGTTCACTGTAATATTCAGTTGAGGTGGTAATTTCGTTACAACAAAAAACTATCAAGGTAAATTTCAAATATAAATTGGGTGACTATATCTAAATATTTAATTTCGATTATGTCTAGCTGGAAACTTTTCAAAACATTACAAACATTAATCACAAGCCGCTTGATTTGAAAATTCATGTTAAATCTACTCGAGACTTTCGGCCATACTTGGACCCGATCTCGCATCGCCGAGAAGAGACCAGACCTTGGTATTGTGTTGAAAGGTCGAGACGAGACTAGTTTCTTCCTCGACGGCTGCACTAGCCCAAATCATTTTTAAAATGCTGAAAACGTCTTTGACCTCATACCATGACAATTCAACTTGGTATCATTGTTTACTCCCAGCAAAATCAAAATTCCAATAAATGCTAGCAACTCGTCTTTGTCAGTACCCGTTATGTTTTTTATCACAGCTTCTTCATTTGTGCATGTAAGAATTGTTTCAATTATATCTTGATGAAAGATTTTAGACAGTGAGTCTAGGATAGAGGTAATTTTACCTTTTTTAGATAGACCAGGCTTACTTCGTAGAATATTTTGTTTTGTCCTTCTACCGCTTCGAGTAGGGTGAGCTAAGAATAATCTACCAGATTTGCTAGTGTACTGGTGAGCAGAAGCTGTTCTTGACATATTTTGAGAACTGCCGACCTCATTATCGTGGTCTTCTTCATCGTATTCTGTTCTACTAACTTCTAATGAAATTGTATTACCTTCAGCCTCACTCACAGTTGCTTCACTATCATCATACTCTTGACAAGTTTAGACAAACAGTGGCGATGCGATTTCTCTGTTTCTCCAAAACAGAATGACACACTAATAGTAAGCAGCGAAATACGAAACTACAAGCACCTAAGACAAATCTGAACGTGTTCTTATACATTGAGATGTATTTTGATTCTATTCTATTTGATTCTACATAAAAAAATAAGACTTTTTTTTCTTGTAAACATATCTCTTCAAACGCACCGTTTTGAGATAGAGTGCCAAAGTTTATTTTTTTTTACGTTTTTTGTCAATATTTCGAAAACAGCTCGAGATACAGCGCCAAGCATTTACAGACGTTTTTTACTTGAAAATAGTCTTATTTTGATTACAATTTAAAAGTATTTGAAATATTCAGCTGCGTATATTTTAGGTACATTGTGAGCTTTAATCCCCCATAACTTCTTAGCCACTGAAACAAATCAGATATTGACATGCGTGTTTGAACCATCAATGTTTCCTACACAATAAAGGTACTCTTTGTTAAAAGCGCTAAAGTTAACCGTTTTTGAGAAAAATGGCAATTTACGAAAAGAAAATACAGTTTTTTAGAAAGTTATATTAACAATTTATTAAGACTACAGTTAATACAAAAAGGTTAACAAAACCTTATGTAAGTATTAAACACAAAACAAACGTTACAGTAAGTGTTTCACGTGAGCTTGGTCATTTTAAATAAATTTGGCTAAATTTTTTCTTAAAAACCTGATAGTTAAAAAAAGATTACAACAAATAACATAAAACGATTAGGCATTACAAAAATTGTTCGAAATGGCTTCCTCCACTTAATATACATGCTTACGCTCTTCTTCTTATGGAACTGCGTTTAAGTATTTACGGGGTATATCTAATTGTATCACAAGCGGTGACTATCCTGTCTCTCAATTCTGCGACAGTGTTAATAGGACGTGTGTACACTAGCGACTTAAGATGACCCAGAAAAAAAATCTAAGCTGTTAAGATTAGTGGCCATTCTTGAGATAGCTTGTAGATAGCAAACCATTAAACTAAAATGTGTTGGTGCACCATCGTGCATGTACCACATACGGTTTCTTGTTGCTACAGGAACATCCTCCAACAGCAAAGGCAATTCTTGTTAAAGAAAGTTGAGGTCCATCAAGCCGTCCCGGCAAAAAACATGGGCCAATCATATGTTTCCAATAATTCCCGCCCATACGTTAACCGAAAACTGGTGTTGAAAATAGTTTTCGGTTATTGCATATGGATTTTCTTCCTCCCACAAATGATTGTTATGAAAATTATGGATGGCATTTCGCGAAAAGTTTGCTGCGTCCGCAAACAAAATGCGGGATTCAAATTCTCTCGCGGAAGTAATTCATGCACTGTTAAGGTAGGTTAAGGACATAACAGAAAATCTACCCAAATTCTCCAAACAATTTGATGACAGATATTTAATTGTTTAGCAATCTTTCTCGTACTGGTTTTTGGATGGTCATTGAATTGGTGAAGCTCCGCTTCTTCAATTATTGGTGTTCTTACACTTTGACGTCTACCTTCTGAAGTACCTCTTCGAACAGTACCAGTTTCAACAAGCCGACGATGGATATTGATAGAAGTTCTACTATCTGGCAAAACTCGATTGGGATATCTTATTGGGTAACAACATCTGGTTTGGTATGCATTACCGTCGGCGAGACCATACATGCAATGCATCTCTGTCATTTCTGCGTTTGTGTAATTTACCATTACTAATCAGATTGTAACAACTGAATAACGTAAAAGCTAATTACTTTAGAGAAAACATATTAAGACCTGAGAAACTTACTAAAACTGTCAGATATAAAATACAAGTGGAATATGGATTCCAGGCTTACTAGATGTATTACAAAAATTTGTTTTTTGAAACACTTACGTGAAACATTTACTGTAAAGTTTGTTTTGTGTTTAATACTTACATATTGTGGTTTTTTTTAAATTTTTATATTAACTGTAGTCTTAATAAAATTGTTAATACAACATAAAAAAAAACAGTTTTCGTTTCTGAAATGGCCATTTTTCTCAAAAACGGTTAACTTTAGCGCTTTTAACAAAGAGTACCTTTTTGTGTATAAAATGTTGGCGGTTCAAATACGTATATCATGTTAGGGGGATTAGAACTCACAATAATTAAAATCTACGCCACTGAATTTTTCAAA
>JARFJB010000827.1:6385000-6657500 GCA_036346205.1 Vesta saturnalis
TTGACATTTTTCTTTTTCTGCCATAAGTCTTAAAATACATGGAAATTTGGAAATTGGAGTGTGTGCTATAATTTCACTAATCCTTAAGAGTAATTCATCTAATTTAACCAAATCTGTATCTTTTATAATAAGCGAGATCCCCATGTTGGAAATGTTATCTGGGACATGATAGTGTATATATATATATATATATATATATATATATATATATATATATATATATATATATATATATATATATATATATATATATATACAGTGCTTTCATTTAAAAACTAGTCACCCTTAATACTTTTTTTAGCAATGGAATCTCGACCTAGAAAAAAAACACGTCAATTTAGATGTCGAGGAAGACATTCAAAATCAGTGTTCATGGAATTTTACTTTTCACCCCTTAATCCCCACTCTCCTCACTTTAAAATTTCAAATTGCACCTCCTAGCTTGTGATACATCATTTTGAAGGTATTCTAAACAGAAATCCAACGGCGTTCAGAAAATTGATTTACATCGCCCCATTTTGAAATTACCAGCGGAAATGTCAGTACTATAGGAATAAATTTTGTTAATTGATTTCATTGTTCAAGACAAAAACAATACTTTATTAAATGCTCAAAATGTTCTCTATTCTTAGGTGAACAACAATACAATCTATTCGTGTAACCTCACTTTATTAGGTGCTGAATATGTTCTCCATTCTTAGCTAGACTATAAAACAATCTATTAAAGAATTCTTCCCTAACATTATGAAATGTTTCCGCAGTAATATGCTGGCAAGCTTGAGTGATCCTAGTTCTAAGGGCCTGCATATTTTCTTGTTGAGGGTTACGATACACGATTGATTTTGAATAACCCCAAAGGAAAAATCCAATAGCGTTAAGGCGGGAGATCTGGCAGGCCATTCTATTGCGCCTCTTCTTCCAATCCATTTGCCGGGAAACCGTTGATTAAGCCACTCGCGAACAGCCAACGCATAGTGTGTGGGTGCACCGTCTTGTTGATACTGCAAATTTCTTTCATCTAACAGTGGGTTGCCTTCTTCGTCAGCTTGATTTTCTAAGGACTCAGTTATAAGCGGATCAATGTAGTTCCCGCATAAATTTAAATACAAATCAGCGGTTAAACTTTCTTCGATAAACAGAGGACCTATTATTTCATTTCCAAGAATTCCTGCCCAGACATTAATTTTTTCTGGAAACTGCGTATGACCCTCTAAGAACACGTTAGGATTTTGAAGATCCCAATATCTACAGTTCTGTTTATTAACAAAGCCATTCAGATAGTGATTCATCACTGAAGCAAATGTTCTTTACCAAATTGCTGTCATTTTGAATCATCGCAGTCATTATTTCACAGAATTGAATCCTCCTATCGTAATCATCTTTAGTGAGTTCATGGAGAATGGTAAATTTGTAAGGAAAGAACTTGTGACGTTTTAAAGTCTTGTGTATGGAACCAACAGAATTATTCGTTAATGCAGCGACAATTGGAATTGAAGTCGTAGGTTCAGCGGTAAAATGGCCTAAGACCTCAATTTGTGCAGCTTCGTTGATAACTCGTGGTGTCTTTCTTAATTAGTTAAATACTGAGCCAGTTTCTTCAAATTTTCTCACCAGAGTTAGCAGATATTGATATCCAACATTTTTTTCAGGATGCGTATCGTTGAAGACTCGGGCTGTGCTACGAGCACACTTATTCTGGGCTCCATACAAATAAATAATTTCAACTCTTTCTTGAATAGTGTAAACCATGCTTGATTATTGGTTTTATTCAAATTCAATGTAATTCAAGTAATGAATTGTCAAAATTCAACAACTTAACCGAAACAGACTTGATTATAAATCATTGCAGTCGGCAATAAATTACAAACTGAAATACGGCTTAGCTTAACTGAACTCTGAAAGCAAAAATAATCCAAATCGATAAAAACACGATAAAAATATTCGAGAGAGGAGATATCGTTTCCGTATCACTTCGTATTTCAGTACTTGATAAATTAGGGGTATTGTCTTGAACAATGAAATTTATACCTATAGTATTGACATTTTCGCTTGTAATTTCAAAATGGGGCGATGGAAATCATTTTTCTGAACGCCGTTGGATTTGTATTTTGAATACCTTCAAAATCACAAGCTAGGGGGTGCAATTTAAAATTTTAAAGTGAAGGGAGTGGGGATTAAGGGGTGAAAAGTAAAATTCCATGAACACTGTTTTTGAATGTCCCCATGACATCTAAATTGACGTATTTTTTTCTAGGCCGAGATTCCATTGCTCAAAAAATATTAAGGGAGACTAGTTTTGAAATGAAAGCACTGTGTGTGTGTGTGTATATATATATATATATATATATATATATATATATATATATATATATATATGTGTCTACTGCGTGGATGGATTGCTCCTTAACTATTAGAGATATCAAAACCAGTTTTGGTGTGATAATACACGATCATTGGACCTACATTATAAAGAAATTTCGGTATATACACGGTGATTGACAAAAATATGCCAACCCAAACCTGTGTTTTTAATGGAACACCCTGTATATTTTGCATTTTGGATTCACTGTTGCATTTAGAATAAAAGTATAGAAATCTGTATCACTAACAGTTACATATATATATATATATATATATATATATATATATATATATATATATATATATCCAAATCAAATCGGAGGTTCTCCTTCCATAAACTATTTAGCAAAATATTTGACATAATATGGTATGCTTTCGTCCATACTTATATATTCATCCAATCCTTCTTAAGATTTCACGTTTTGATGTAGTTGTCGATTAGTGGCTGTAACTTAAATAATTTATTTTCAATTTCAATTTTACTGTGGTTGAAATGTAGATGTCTCAGAATAAGTTCAAACCTGTTGAGTCGCATGTTCGAACATTAATAAATGTATTCCTTTATTATATTAAATAAACAAGTTTACCGAGTAGGATTTCAACCTACGACAAGTACTTTGCTAGAGTACCGCTATAACCAATTGAGCTATCAAGATACAAGCCTCAATCGATGTAAATCTTGTCTTTATGTATGTAGAACATAAGTAATCAGTTGCATAAATAATACATTGTAATACGAATAAATTCCAAATTCGTTGTTTATTATACATTTGCCACAAATGAAATAGATGTTCTATAAAAACTTACCCGCCGCTACTATTTGAGTACACACTGGGACCCATCACTTAAATAAAAAAACTAACGTTATTACTTTATTTGACACCCACACGAATGTATATATGTGAACAACTTTATTATGACAGATGATTGACAAATGGCATAGAATATACCTACTTTTACCGGCGTAAATAAATCATGTACTGATGGGTAAAGTATAATTTTAATTACTGTTTATTCCGTTCTTATAATCTCTTAGTTAGTCCCCGTAATTGTAACACTCGTACGTCTTAAATTATTTTGAATAGCATATTCAATGGTGGTATTATTGTCAAGTATTGCTTTGTTTGAACGATTTAAATGTATTCCTTATTTATATTAATTGACAAGAGCATATATTAACCAATACCTCTTTATCTAAAGTTATAATCGTGTACACAATATTGTTTATGTTGTATTATTGGGGTCATCAGCTAGCTTGCTTTGTAAGACTTAACCAATCAGTCCTGTTTAAGCTTTATTCATACAAGTATTGAAATAGTCCTAACTATAAATCACGCGTTGATAACATAGCAATGACATTAAACTGATACCACTGTCAATCAAACATGCAATTAGCACGTATCGGTAAGGTGCAGAATAATGCTACTGGATTAATGGTAGACACATAAGCGGATTGCGTTTTTAAGCCAATATGTCACTTAAGGGTAAAGATTAATGGATTGTGTTCGAAATGAAACAATATGAATGCATGCTTGGATATTCGTAGTATTTGCGAAAAAGGAGCTCAAGTCAAAGCTTACAAACCATTTAAAGTGTGAGTCCAAGTTAAACAAAGTAAGTTAAATCGCCAAAAATATTAACAAAAATGATATCAACTAATTAAATTAATTACTGTTACTTATTAAAAAATCAGCCGACTCGAAACCAAACACTTTTCCACCATTAATTATTTGAGTATATTCAATAAAAAATGAGTAAATGAAAACAAAACAAAAAATATCTTGATAGATTTAAGTTATAATCTATTTACATCTGTAGTTTTATTAAATACAAATGTTTACTGAATTAAAAAGAAATTTATCTCTTAAGAGATTCGAACATTTATTTTACAGTTTTATTAGTTGTACCATTCACTCTAAGCTTTGAAGTTTTGTTTTAATTTATACATATTATCAAATGCACTCTAAAAATTACATTAATATAATTTCTTAAACTGAGTTAATGTGTATTCTAAATCAACAAATTATACACTTACGCGACTGAGACGTTTTACGCATTTTCTTTGTTAAATATTAACGTAACTTTTTTCATGTTACTTTATTACTCCGAAAGTCCTGCACCGATCGTCGTCAAATTTCAATGATAGGTCCTTAACACATGTGTTAAATTTGAATGATGGCACTGTACAAGTGTTTGAATTGTTGCAGCCGAAAAAAAATATTTACCCAATGTACTCTTTACCCTGTATGTTCACCTCCACCAAAAATCTAGGCATTTAGATATTTGTGCCTCAAAACGTATTTTACCGGTCTCAGTTTAATTTAAAACTTTCTTCTGATTATAATAACTTTCCAGCTGTCTTATTTCTGAACCTTACCTTTTTTGGCAGTTCATCCATTTTTTACATTGTTAATATCAATCATTGCATTTTGGTCATTGTTCAAAACCAGTAACTAGTAAAAATTTTAATACATTAATGCCACATTTTAGAAGTTTCTGGTCGCATTTTATAATAAAACTTTTATAAAAAAAGTAGATAGAATAACTGATAATTGTTTAATAAATTGTGCAAGATAACAATCGCCTAAATAAATAACAAACATAAGAATTAAAAAGTATTAATTTTATGCAAATAAAAGTTTACCTCGAGTAGTATTTGAACCTACGACATGTACCTTGCTAGAGTACCGCTCTAACCAACTGAGCTATCGAGATATAAGCCCCAAACGATGTAAATGTATATACACATATATATATATATATATATATATATATATATATATATATATATATATATATATATATATTATATTATATTATGATATTTGTGCGTGCGTGTGTGGTGTCGTGTGCGTGTGCGTGTGCGTGTGCGTGTGCGTGTGCGTGTGCGTGTGCTGGTGTGCGTGTGCGTGTGCGTGTGCGTGTGGGCGTGGCGTGCGCGTGCGCGATGCGGTGCGGTGGCGTGTGCGTGTGCGTGCGGCGGCGCGGGCGACGTGCGAGTGCGGTGCGGTGCGAGTGCGCGTGCGCGGCGCGGCGCGGATGCGATGTGCGGTGCGATGTGCAGGCGCGGCGCGGCGCTTTCACGGTGTGTGTGTAGAATGTAATAACAAGCATAAGTAATCAACAGAATAAAAATGTATTGTAAGAACAAACAAATCCTTTCTCGGACATAATAGGTTATGCAAAATCCTCGTCGTTGGGTCTGTTGCTAACCTCATTTAATGACGATTGATCATGAGCAGAGGCTAGTGAAATTCGTATTTGAAACGTAGTTGAATAATGCATTGATAACTATATTTAAAAAATTTGTACTGAAATGTGTACACTTCAATATTTTGTGCTATGACGTTAAAGTTATTGCCGATAAAATATTAATAATGACATGTAATTATAATTAGAGCCTCATTTGATATTTTTTAGAAATGCATTCGCACATACCTAAATACATATACCTTTTCAACTTCAAATTGGCATCACACAATTTTAAAATGACATTAAACATTAAACAATTTCAATTTGGCAATACAAAATTTCATAGTGGAGGTAAAATTTCAAAAAGTTACAGCAACGGAAAAATGCCTTCCATAACGAAAGCTGAAATAGATGTACAACAATAATGAAGTGTGAAAAGAGAACAGCTTATCGTTGGGTTAAAGGACAGGACGTAGCTGAGCAACCTCATAGTGGTAAAAGAAGAACAAAATTTACAGAAGAACATCACGTTTTGATGGTATAGTACATAAACGTAAACAATTAAATTACATTAGAACAACTTAAAGCAAAATTCCAAATGAGTTGCATACCAAATTCATGTTTCGAAGGAAAGTTTACAAAGACATTTAGATGATTTAATGCACGCTGCAAAATAAGTACGCAACGAATTGGAAAGGGCATATGCGAGGATAATCTATTCCTTTCACGTTCACGAAAGGAAGGTCAAAGAAGGCACTAAACGTAGGCCCACTAGTACAGGAAGAAAAGGTGCTAAGATTGATGTAATAGTATGTATTGGTACCTTGGGCTTAATACATCATGAAGTTAAAGGGAACACTTAAGAAATCCAAAGCAAACAAGTTTGTTTGGCAATATTTAAGAAGTGCATTTAATGTGCCTGACATCGGTAGCCTTGGTAAGTCATAATGCACCTTGTTCTTCAGTAGAAGTTTTCTTAGAGGAGGAATTTGTCAATCACCACCTAGTAAGGCTTAGTCCATATACATCAATGTTGAATGCAATAGAACAGGCCTGGTCGTTTATAAAGCTGGAACTAAACGGGATTTGGCAAATCAATTTCAACAAATCCCTGCAAACGAAAATCGCCTAAAATCACTCATGACGATTGGAAAATATAATACATACTAACATAAATCAAAGGCATACTATTAGTTGTGTTAAGTACGTTGCTTGTATTCAAATGTGCATATCTGGTGCGTTAGATTTAATAAACATAACACTCTAACATATAAGGAGAGTTTTACACTGTGAAACCTTAAAATAATAATTACTTTATTTCTTTAATTACTTAAATAAATATGTTACTCAGCGCCACGTCAATAGTTACCGTTTCTAAGCGAAAAGTAGCATCGCATGCTCTGCTAACGGTAATCTATACTACATCCCCTTTTCAGGGCTACTTTTAACTAAATTCAATAATGTTCAACTACGCTAACTTAAAATTAAACAATTCCACTTAAAACAGGCCATACATATTCTACACCCACTTAACCTGATAGTCTTGCAAGTAACTTGGAATTTTACACGTGTGAGAACCCAACTGCACTGCAAGCGGCTGACGCTCTTCGGACACTCTTTTGGCACTGGTCCATGGTAGAGGCTGTAGACGCTTTCGGTTTCTACGTATTTGACTTTCTCCTGTGTCAACGATACATGATCTTGGTTCTTCGGTGGAAGATAAAACTTTATCTATAGTCTGCATGTTAGTTACCACACTTCCTCTCCTTTTCCTAGAGGATGCAATGGCTACTCGGTGTCTATTATTATAATCTATTTTCTGTTTTCATAACCTTGTTGCATTCTTGCTTGCATTGCTTCGTTGTCCGGTCGCTTCTATTTCAACCGTTCGCTGGAAATCGGTAGATTATCGCGAAGTCTTCTTCCCATTGGAAGTTGAGCTGGAGATGCACCCGATGTTAATGGTGTGTTTCAGTATGGAAGCAATCCTACGTGTGGGTCATCGCTTTTTGCAAGTATTTTCTCGACTACCTGAACTGTCCGCTCAGCCATTCCCTTTGATTGTACATAGGTTGGGCTGACAGGATGAGCTTAAAATTATATTTCGTTACGAATTTCCAAAGTTGGAACTGTTGAACTGAGGTCCATTATTACTTCTTACCTTTACTGGAATACCATATATTGAGAAGATTTTTAAATTCAATGGTTGCATCTTTTATGTTTTCTGTAATTTTATAACCTCAAGAAATTTGCTATAATAATCTTGAACTGCTACAAATGAGTATCCTTTTAAGTAAAAAATTTCCTTATAAAATATGTCATAAAATTAATCGGATTTTGAATATAACTATTTGAATTTGAACTAACACTTAAAAGTCTACCTTAGGTGTTTTTTGCTGCTAAATTACGAGTCGTATCAAACAATTGCATAGAACATAATTAATCGATATGTTTAAGGTCTATATATAGGTATTTTATATCTTTGAAATATGCAGTTGTTCTAAAAATATTTGATAAAAACTTCCCTTAAAAATCCGCCCTCTCCGCCCGCTGGATTTTTCCCAAAATCTAATCAACTCAAGCCAAATAAAAACAAGTTTAAATACAAAATTTTAAGTACGTAGGTGTATTCGTTCTGGAGTTATCATGGAAAACTCCATACACCCATACACGCACATAGACACACACACACACACACACGCACGCACTCACACACGCACGCATGCCACACAGCACGCACGCACGTACGCACCACACACACACACACATACATCCAGATATCATGCCGATCTTGGCGAAGCTTGGCCAACAGTTGAAAAATAAGCTTATAAGTCGATTCATCGTTAGTGAAAAAAAGTTGATTGCATAACCTTTTATACCTACATATGTATATGCAGGTTGGAACCTAAAAACCATTATGGCGGCTACTACTTTTGTAAGTCATAAGGATGTACTTTCAAAACTTAGTCCTGAATTTGTAAATGACCTCAAGGACCGAAATCAAATAGGTCCGCAGGTAATGCATTATGGTGATAATAGAAATAGAATATAAAGCAAAAATTCAAATTTTATTGCGCAAGAAGTTTGAATGAAAATTTGCGACAAAATTCGATTCAAATCCAAATGTTAGGAACAATTTTAACCGCCAACAACATAATTTTAGTAAATACAACTACGACAACAATAATAACTATTAGTATAGGCATATGTCTACACAAAATTATAGTAGACCGAAAGATTGTGTAAATGTTGTGCACCAAAATACAAAAAAGGTGTTAGCATGAATAACATCAGTCAGTTATTTCGAGAAAATGATAAAAAATGTGTACGCTAGAAGTTACCTGAATATAATCTGAATAAATACAGGTGTAGAAAATGTTAGTTTAGGGTTTTTAGTTAGCACAGGTGCATCAACTTGTCTTATTCCTCAATTATTAACCAATCAGAGAACTCTCTCATTAATTTGTAATGGATACACATATTTAGATTTAGTCATTGATAGTCCAGAGGAAGAGAATATTGGTTATGAGTTAAATACATTATAAGTGACAAATAATGGTGCAGTAATAACTTCTTTAAATGAGACAAATTCAAATTTTATAGCTCTTCCACCAAGGTGTGAGTACACTCCTTGTATAACAGCATACTTGAATGATGAATGAGTAACTACGGGGAATGAAATGAAACATGTGAAAATGTTTTCGTAGCTAACACTATTGTTAAACCACAAAAAAGAGGAATACCGGTTAAGATACTAAATACCTGAGATAATCTAGTTCAGTTAATTAATTTAAATCCACAATTTATACCATTAAGTGATTATAATATGTTTAAGTTGAAAAATCAGATAGGCGTTTCAGAGAAGAAAAGAATTGAACTCGCGAAAGAAAGTATTTGTAAAAAATTCTCTGATGTAGTTTATTTACCAGATGACAAATTAACTACTACAAGCATTTGTAAACAAAAATTAATTTAAAAGAAATGCAAATTAAAAAGAATGTGCAAGGATGATATAATTGAAGCGTGTGCGTGTGCGTGTGCGTGCGTGTGCGTGTGCGTGCGTGTGCGTGTGCGTGTGCGTGTGTGTGTGCGTGTGCGTGTGGTGTGCGTGTGTGCGTGTGCGTGTGTGTGCGTGTCGTGTGCGTGTGCGTGTGCGTGTGTCGTGTGGTTGGTGTGCGTGTGTGTGTAAAATCGTAATAACAAGCATAAGTAATCAACAGAATAAAAATTTGTTGTAAGAACAAACAAATCCTTTCTCGGACATAATAGGTTATGCAAAATCCTCGTCGTTGGGTCTGTTGCCTAACCTCATTTAATGACAATGTGCAAGGATGATATAATTGAAGAGTGTCAGAGCAATGGGCCATCCCCTATTTTATTAGCACCTAAAAAATCCGGTATAAATGAAGAGAAGAAATGGAGATTAGTTGTAGATTATAGAAAATTAAATGAGAAATTGTAAGACGATAAGTTTCCTTTACAAAATATTACAAGACGGATTTCAGCAGATCAAAAAAAAAAACTAACAATATTAAAATTATCCACAACAAAAGTAGACGAAGCAAAACGATTTATTGCTTTCGCGAATTATTACAGGAAGTTTGTACCAAATTTTGCAGAATTATCAGCGCCTTTGAATAATTTACGTAGATATAATGTTCCATTCGAATGGACAACCGAATGTGACTCATATTTTAAAACACTGCTGACACCACGACTTTTGCAATATCCAAATTTTTCAGAACATAAACAATTTAAATTGCATACCGTTACTTCAGGAATAGCATTTGGTGCTATTTTATCTAACGGAGACGGCAAACCAGTAGCATATGCTACTAGAGGGTTAAATAAAGCAGAGACAAACTATCCTACAGCTGAAAAAGGATTATTAGCTATAGTTTAGGCAATTAGACGTTTTCGACGATATCTATTTGAGCCATATTTTAAAATTATCATAGGTCATAAACCATTATTATATTTATTTAACATGAAAGATATATCGAGTAGACCATTAAATTTCGTTTGTGTTTATAAGAGTGAATGTTAGTGTGAATGAATTACAAAGTATACGTGAAAGAGTAATTGCTGTTTTAACGAGATCACAGTGAAAGATAAGAAAAAATTTTGAGAAAGTAAGTTTGATTGTGACGAAACTGATACAGACAATTCGATTCATTAAGGAAAAGTTGAACAAGTTCTTAAAAAACCAAGAGTGTATAGAAATGAGATATAAATAATTATGATTACATTGTTACCAAAAATAAACCTTTTTATTATTTACCTTCAAAATAAACTTTGTTTATTACTCTTTATACTCGTTCGAGATTAACTCAAATGGTATTGTTGAGGGATATGGAGAAAATAAATAAAGATATTAAAATATTAGAATTACTTGTAAGTAAAAATGAAAATAATATGCCCATATTAAAGCATAATTGAAGAAGAAAAACAAAAAATTATGAAATACCTAGGATAAGTGTAATTAACAAAGTGGGGAAAAATTCTGATGATGACAATGAAAAGCTAATTTTAAATGATTTTCAATTACTACGACAAGTGGTCATGGGGGAATGTAAGGAATGACAAATAACATTAAGAAATATTATTTTTGGACGTTTAAGTAGCGACCTAGAAAATTATATAAAGAAACCATATTGGTGCTTCACATACAATACCACTGTGCATACTGGAACAACATACACTCTTTACGAATTGGTTTTCGGTAAACTATGTAAAATTCTAAGTAATATAACTAGTAATGTAGAATCTTTGTACAGCTTTACCAAGATACTAGAGTTGTGGTAACGCGATCTGCTTATCATTCGGGAGGTAATGTGGCGGCATGGTCACTGCGTATACGCACACCATGTGCGGTTATTTAGGTGAATGCTGGGGTAGTATTTTCCCCTCAGAACCCTAACTCCGTTCCTTCCGATCCTATCCTGATCCCACCCATCTTTAATCCCACCATACATATATACGTAATGTATGTATGTATACGGGCACTCCATCATTGTGGCTGAAGGAGCTTGGAAAGCTCAAGAAGTCGCCCTCCCCTCAGGGGAGGGAATGATATACGTGGCTTTTCCCTTTTTCTTTCCATTGTATAGCTCTGATAATTATCCTTTAGAACTGAAGTATAGGTTACAAAAGCACATCGTGATACAAGAACAAATTTAATCTGTGCCAAAGTGAAAAGAAAACAAAAATATCAGATTAATGTGAATGAAGTGGATTATAAAACAGATGTTTTTATATTAGTCAAAAATGAAAACAGAACTAAATTAAGTGTTATTTATAGGGTATATTATCGAGTGATAGAAGAATGTTTTAATAAAAAAAACGAAAAATAATTGTTAGTACACAAAAATAGAACTAAACACTTATTATAAGTGACACAAAGCTTTTAATTTTACATATAAAACGATTTGGAAAGATAAATCATTTAATAAATAGGGGGAAGATGTAGTGCATAATTAGCAGTATAATAACATTATTTGTAATTAATATAATTATAAAATAAATTTAATCGTAGATAGGTAGCTTTAGAATTAAATAAAATTGCATATATTAAATATTTTTAAGTAG
The DNA here is from genome assembly GCA_036346205.1 of Vesta saturnalis. Classification (NCBI taxonomy): domain Eukaryota; kingdom Metazoa; phylum Arthropoda; class Insecta; order Coleoptera; family Lampyridae; genus Vesta; species Vesta saturnalis. The sequence goes on from JARFJB010000827.1 coordinate 6,397,142, forward strand.
GTTAGTTTAATAAGCATATTAGCAAAATGAGGCAATTTATAGATTTAAATATGGGTAGAATAGTTTTCGAATGATTATTATAATTATTAGATTAGATTGAATTGAATGTATTAATAAATTAATAGTAAGTACGATGTACTAAATAATAATAAAGTGCTAATATGAAATATCTGTGCGGTGCCGACGTGGTGAAAGGTACACTTCTATATGATAGCGCAAAATAAACACAAAAATGAAAATACAAACATCTCAAACTATAATGCATTTTAAGAATGTCCAAAGCAATTCAAGTAGCGCAAGTAGTGTGCTGATTTATTGTTACTATCGTGTCATCAGGTTTGATAAATTTCCGAAGAATTCCATTGAAGAGATGAGCTACAAAATCATGTTTCAAACAAAATTTTTTACAATAATTTATTCAAAAAATATATTTCATTCATGGCCTATTTTTGAAATAGGTACTATGAATTACAGATTTTATATAGCCATCATTTTGTTAATACACATTTTGAAAAGGTCTTAACAAAAGTAGTAGATAAATAAATACTATTTTCAGTACATATTTTGTTTTGAAATACACCCATAAATAAAAAAACTATGACATATTTTTGAAAAACAAACGTAGCTCGTTAATTACACACATAACAAGCAAAAGTTGCTGATAACATAAAAAATTGACTTGGGTTAGGAATAGAATAGAGAGTGTATTCCTATTGGCTGTTAGCTACACCATTACAACATATATTAGATATTAATTATTAGATGAATTTCGTATATTATTACAAATTTTTAACTTTACCATTTTAAAATTATACCGACTACACTCTACGAGGAAAAATAATTACATATAATATCTACGAAAGTTGCATGTCTAAAATTAACCCGATTCACTAAAATTTAAGTTTTAATATGGCAGAAAGAAAAAAACCAGAATATACTAAAAAAATTGTAGTCAGGCGACTCAAAAAACTTTCTCACCTTCTATTATTTGAGTAGATTTAATACAAATGAGTAAAAGAAAAGTATGTATTCGTAGATTTATTACAATTAGATTTAGTTTTTTTTAACATAGAGTTTATATCTTTCCAGATTAGAACCTTTATTTTACGGCTTATTATTCTAACGCAATCGGTCATGAAGACAAGATCTACAAATTTTTTATGATTCTTATTAAATTACAATTCAAGTTTGTTTTAATTTTTGCATATTATGAGATGTGGTCTAAAAATTAAGATATTTATATAATTTACTAAACCCAATCAATGTGTATTCCAAACTAACAAATTATACGCTTGCGTAACGGCTGGCGTGTTTTAAACATCTTAGTTAACTTTAAACTTTAAGGTATTTTCTTGATGTTATCTTACTACTCCGCAAATCCTGCACCGATCCTAACCAAGTTGGAGGTTGGAAAGGCAGAATTTAACAAAGCTAGTCTTGTTACCTTTAGAGAAAGAAAAATACCAAAGAAAAAGTGCGAATATATTAAAGAAAGTACTATTATTCTGTATATAGTCCCTATTTGTCTAATTATTTTGGTGTGGTTTACTGGGTCTAGGATTAGTTGCGGGCAAAAAAACTGTGATTGCCCAAAACTACTCCTAGACCAAGTAAACCACACCAAAGTAATTAAAGAAAGTACTACAAAAAATTTTGGTTGTATACAGAGACATCCTTCTGAATTTGATGCTGATTATGTAATAAATGCAAATGGTTATGTACCCAATTTTTATCTTTATAAAATTTTATCACAATAACCATACAATTTTGTATGTTTATGTAAGCAGATGAAAACCCGGGTTAGCAAGAAAACTTAACTTATATACAAACGGTCAGCAAAATTAAAAAACAAAAAATTGCGATTTTTAGATTCCTTTTTATTTTATCTAGCTCCATTAACAACCCCTTGCTGGACCAAATGCAATACACAAATGCTGCATCCACATAAATCAAAGATACTAAAAGTACGGAATAAAGATAAACAAAGCTAGTGTAGGAATTTGCTTTTAAGGGCTCTCTTTTGTTATACACACTGTGCTGAAGTGAAATGGGGCACACAAGAAACAGCAAAAAAATTTTTGGAAGAGGACCCTCTCCTTGGAGTGTAGTATTTATGTGAAAAATACAATAAACGAATTTAATTTTTAGACAAGGAATAAAATGTGATACTTCAATATTGCCGAAAAATGAAATACTAATAAATCAATTATTTGCATGATGTATAGGGTGGCAAAGTTTCGATGTTTTAATAGGGAACCTCGTAAACTATATTTTCCGTGAAAAAATGAACCTGACATCCTCAAACTCTATTTTTGAGAAAAACTCAAATTGAGCTAACGTCTATTGTCTTCGAGTTATGGCCAAAAAGTCAAATTTTCGCGTTTTCATTTTATGGCCATATCGCGCTTATTTATGAAAATAGAACAAAATAATTTCTACGTTTTTCAGGCACTCTTTTTCCACTAATTTTTTTTCTGATTCGTATCATGTGGGGTCAAATTATACATTTGTACTGCTTTTTATCAAAAAATAGTTTATTTGGGACAAATTTCACGTTTGGGGAAAAAATAGTTTTTAATACAAGTAGGCTTGTGTCATTTACAATCTCTCTGATAAAACAAAGTAGGTATCTGTCATTATGTTGTTACAAAACTGGCAATTAAATATCATTTGATTGTTTATTATCACAAAGCTGCAAAATATGGCTTTTGAAAATAATGAAGACACAGAGACAGACACAGACACTGACACAGACTCAAACACAGATGCAGACACAGACAAACACAGATACAGACACAGACACAGAAACGGACACGAATACGGACACGGCCACGGACACGGACACGGACACGGTCACGGTCACGGACACAGGTACAGACACGAGTACAGACACGGTACGGAAACTGCAGACACAGACACGGACACAGACACGGACACAGACACAGACAATGGCACGGACACGGACACGGATACCGACACGGACACGGACACGGACACGGCCAAGGACAAGGACAAGGACGCGGACATTACACAGACAAGACACGGACACAGACACGGACACAGACACAGACACAGACACGGACAAGGGTACAGACACAGGTACAGACACGGACACGAACACAGACACGACACGACACAGACACAGACACAGACACAGACACAACACAGACACAGACACAGACACAGACACAGACACAGACACAGACACAGACACAGACACAGACACAGACACAGACACAGACACAGACACAGACACGGTACAGACACGTACAGACACAGGGTACAAACTGGTACAGACACAGACACAGACACAGACACGGACACGACACGACACGGACAATGCACGACACGACACAGACACGACACAGACACAGACACGGACACGACAAGGACAAGACAAGGACGCAGACATTGACACAGAACAAGGACACAGACACAGACACGACACGACACAGACACAGACACAGACACAGACACGACACAGCACACAGACACAGGTACACACGACACGACACAGACACAGACACAGACACGACACAGACACGGTCACAGTCAAGGTCACGAACAAGACACAGACACGAACACAGACAACACATGGACACAGGCACAGATACAGACACAGACACAGACACAGACACAGACACAGACACAGACACAGACACAGACACAGACACAGACACAGACACAGACACAGACACGAGTACAGACACGACAAACACAGACACGACACAGGACACAGACACGACACAGACACAGACACAGACACAGACACAGACACAGACACAGACACAGACACAGACACAGACACGACACAGACAATGGAACAGACAAGAACACAGCCACAGACACAGACACAGACACTGACAAGACACAGACACGACACAGACACAGACACAGACACAGACACAGACACAGACACAGACACGGAACAGACACAGACAGGCACAGACACAGACACATACACGCACACAGACACGGACACGAACAAGGACACGGACACGACACGACACGGACACGTACACGCACACGGACACGGAGACGGACACGGACACGGACACAGACATAGACACAGACACAAACACAGACACAGACACAGACACAGACACAGACACAGACACGACACAGACACAGACACAACACAGACACAGACACAGACACAGACACAGACACAGACACAGACACAGACACAGACACAGCAACAGACATGGACAAGGACACGGACACGGACACGGGCACAGGCACAGGCACAGGCACAGGCACAGGACACAGGCACAGGCACAGGCACAGGCACAGGCACAGGCACAGGCACAGGCACAGGCACAGGCACAGCACAGGCACAGGACAGGCACAGGCACAGGCACAGGCACAGGCACAGGCACAGGCACAGGCACAGGCACAGACAGCACAGAACACAGACACAGACAGAACACAGACACAGACAGCACAGACACAGACACAGACACAGACACAGACACAGACACAGACACAGACACAGACACAGACACAGACACAGACACAGACACAGACACAGACAGACCAGACACAGACACAGACACACAGACACAGACACGAGACACAGACACAGAACAGACACGACACAGACACAGACACAGACACAGACACAGACACAGACACAGACACAGACACAGACACAGACACAGACACAGACACAGACACAGACACAGACACAGACACAGACACAGACACAGACACAGACACAGACACAGACACAGATACAGACACAGACAGAGACACAGACACAGACACAGGAACAGGCACAGGAACAGACACAGAGCAGACATAGACACAGGCACAGGCACAGCCACAGACACAGACACAGGCACAGACACAGACACAGACACAGTCACAGTCACACAGACACAGACACAGACACAGACACAGACACAGGCACAGACACAGACACAGACACAGTCACAGACACAACACAGACACAGACACAGCCACAGACACGGACACAGACACAGACACACACAGACACAGACACAGACACAGACACAGACACAGACACAGACACAGACACAGACACAGACACAGACACAGACACAGACACAGACACAGACACAGACACATACACGGGTACGGACACGGACACAGACACAGACACAGACACAGACACAGGCACAGACACAGACATAGACACAGACGCTGACACAGACACAGACAAACACACACACACACAGACACAGAAACGGACACGGATACGGACACGGCCACGGACACGGTCACGGTCAAGGTCAACAAGGACACGGACACGAACACGGACAACGACATGGACACGGGCACGGATACGGACACGGACACAGACACGGACACAGGACACGGACACAGACGACACGACGACACTAGGAACGGAACGACACGATACGGACACGGACACGAGACACGGACACGACACAGACACAGACACAGACACAGACACGGACACAGGACACGGACAATGAACGGAAAACACGGACACGGACACGACACGGACACAGACAGGCACGGACACGACACAGACACGACACAGACACGGACACAGACACGGACACGGACACGGACACGGACACGACACAGACACGACACGACCGACCGACACGACACGACACGTACACGACACAGACACGGACACGGACACAGGACACGGACACGGACACGACACGCACACGGACTCTACGACAAGGACACGGACACGGAGACGAACACGGACACGGACACAACGACACGGACACGGACACGGACACGGACACGGACACGGACACAGACACAGACACAGACACAAACACAGACACAGACACAGACACAGACACAGACACAGACACAGACACAGACACAGACACAGACACAGACACAGACACAGACACAGACACAGACACAGACAAAGCAACAGAGACGGACAAGGACACGGACACGGACACAGGACACGGACACGGACACGGACACGGACCAGGCACAGCCACAGACACAGGCACAGGCACAGGCACAGGCACAGGCACAGGCACAGGCACAGGCACAGGCACAGCCACAGCCACAGATAGGCACGGGCACAGGCACAGGCACAGGACAGCCAGATACACAGACACAGACACAGACCCAGACACAGTCACAGACACATACACAGACACAGACACAGGCACAAACACTGACACAGACACAGACACAGACACAGACACAGACACAGACACAGACACAGACATAGACACAGACACAGACACAGACACAGACGTAGATGCAGGCACGGACACGGACACAGACACAGATACAGACAAAGACACATACACAGACATAGACACAGACACAGACACGGGCACAGACACAGACACTGGCACAGACACAGACACAGACACAGACACAGACACAGACATACACAGACACAGACACAGACACAGACACAGACACAGATACAGACACAAACACAGACACAGACACAGACACAGGAACAGACACAGCAACAGACACAGGAGCAGACATAGACACAGGCACAGGCACAGCCACAGACACAGACACAGGCACAGACACAGATACAGTCACAGTCACAGACACAGACACAGACACAGACATAGACACAGGCACAGACACAGACACAGACACAGTCACAGACACAAACACAGACACAGACACAGCCACAGACACGGACACAGACACAGACACACACAGACACAGACTCAGACAGAGACACAGACACAGACACAGACACAGACACAGTCACAGACACAGGCACAAGCACAGACACAGACACAGACACAGACACAGACACCGACACGGACCCAGACGCAGACACAGATACAGACACAGGACACAGGACACAGACACAGACACAGACACAGACACAGACACAGACATAGACACAGACGCAGACACAGACACAGGAACAGACAGGAACAGACACTGGAGCAGACATAGACACAGACACAGACACAGACACAACCACAGACACAGACACAGGCACAGACACAGACACAGACACAGACACAGACACACAGTCAGACACAGACACAGACACAGACACAGGCACAGACACAGTTACAGACACATACACAGTCACAGACACAGACACAGAGTCAGGCATTGCCACAGACACAGACAGGCACACGCCCAGAGACAGACACAAACACAGACACAGACACAGACACAAACACAGACACAGACACAGACAAGGACACAGACACAGACACACACAGACACAGACACAGACAGACAGACACAGACACAGACACAGACACAGACACAGATACAGACACAGACACAGACACAGAAACAGACACAGACACAGACACAGGCACAGACACAGGAACAGACACAGGACAGACGTAGACACAGACACAGACACAGACACAGACACAGACACAGACACAGCCACAGACACAGACACAGACACAGGCACAGACACAGACACAGACACAGACACAGGCACAGACACATACACAGACACAGTCACAGACACAAACACAGACACAGACACAGCCACGGACACGGACACAGACACAGACACAGACACAGATACAAACACAGACACAGACACAGACACAGACACAGACACAGACACAGACACAGACACAGACACAGACACAGACACAGACACAGACACAGACACAGACACAGACACAGACACAGACACAGACACGACACGGACACAGACTCAGGCACAGGCACAGACACATACACAGACACAGACACAGACACAGATACACAGACACAGACACAGACACAGACACAGACACAGACACAGACACAGACACAGACACAGACACAGACACAGACACAGCACAGACACAGACACAGCACAGGAACAGACACAGGAACAGACATAGACACAGACACAGGAGCAGACATAGACACAGACACAGACACAGACACAGCCACAGACACAGGCACAGACAGACAGACACAGACACAGACACAGACACAGACACAGACACAGACACAGACACAGACATAGACACAGACACAGACACAGACACAGGAACAGACAGGAACAGACACAGGAGCAGACATAGACACAGACACAGACACAGACACAACACAGACACAGACACAGGCACAGACACAGACACAGACACAGACGCAGTCACAGTCACTGACACAGACACAGACACAGAAACAGGCACAGACACAGACACAGACACAGACACAGAGTCAGACACAGACACAGACACAGACACAGACACAGACACAGACACAGACAAGGACACAGACACAGACACACACAGACACAGACACAGACAGAGACAGACAGACAGACACAGACACAGACACAGATACAGACACAGAAACAGACACAGACACAGACACAGACACAGACACAGGCACAGACACAGACACAGACACAGGAACAGACACAGGAACAGACACAGGAGCAGACGTAGACACAGACACAGACACAGACGCAGACACAGACACAGGCACAGGCACAGACACAGACACCGGCACAGACACAGGCACAGACACAGACACAGGCACAGACACATAGACGGGCACAGACACAGACTCAAACACAGACACAGACACAGCCACGGACACGGAGACAGACACAGACACAGACACAGACACAGACACAGACACAGACACAACAGACACAGGCACGTATACAGACACGGACACCGACACAGACACAGACACAGACACAGACAGAGACAGACACAGACACAGACACAGACACAGACACAGACACAGACACAGACACAGACACACACAGACACAGACACAGGAACAGACACAGGAACAGACACAGGAGCAGACAGACACAGACACAGACAGACATAGACACAGACACAGACACAGCCACAGACACAGGACACAGACACAGACACAGACACAGACACAGACACAGACACAGACACAGACACAGTCACAGTCACAGACTCAGACACAGACACAGACACAGACACACAGACACAGGCACAGACAGACACAGACACAGACACAGACACAGACACAGACACAGACACAGACACAGACACAGCACAGACACAGACACAGACACAGACACAGACACAGGCACAGACACAGACACAGACACAGACACAGACACAGACAGACACAGGGACAGACACAGAACAGACACAGACAGACAGACACAGACACAGACACTACACAGCACAGACACAGCCACAGACACAGACACAGACACAGGACAGGACAGACACAGACACAGACACAGACACAGACACAGACACAGCACAGACACAGACACAGACACAGCACAGACACAGACACAGACACAGACACAGCACAGAACACATACACAGACACAGTCACAGACACAAACACAGACACAGACACAGCCACGGACACGGACACAGACACGACACAGACACAGATACAGACACAGACACAGACACAGACACAGACACAGGCACAGACACAGATACAGACACAGACACAGACACTGACACAGACACAGACACAGACACAGACACAGACACAGACACAAGACACAGACACGACACAGACACAGACACAGACACAGACACAACACAGACACAGACACAGACACAGACACAGACACAGACACAGACACAGCACAGACACAGACACAGACACAGACACAGACACAGACACAGACACAGACACAGACACAGACACAGACACAGACACAGCCACAGACACAGAACACAGACACAGACACAGACACAGACACAGACAGACAGACACAGAGACACAGGCACAGACACAGCACAGGTACAGTCAAGACACAGGACACAGGACACAGGCACAGGCACACAGACACAGACACAGACAGCAGACACAGGCACAGGACACAGGACACAGACACAGACACAGACACAGGCCACAGACACAGGACACAGACACAGGTACAGGCACAGACACAGGACACAGGCGCAGGCACAGCACAGACACAGCACACACAGCACAGCACAGACACAGACACAGACACAGACAAGACACAGACACAGACACAGACACAGACACAGACACAGAACAGACACAGACACAGACACAGGACAGACAAGACAGAGACACAGACACAATCACAGACACAGACACAGACAGCACACAGACACAGGCACAGACACAGACACAGACTCAGACACAGACACAGACTCAGACACAGATACAGACACAGACACAGACACAGACACAGACAGACACAGACACAGACACAGGACACAGAGACACATACTAGACACAGTCACAGACACAAACACAGACACAGACACAGCCACGGACACGGACACAAACACCGACACAGACACAGATACAGACACAGACACAGACACAGACACAGACACAGGCACAGACACAGACACAGACACATACACAGACACAGACACAGACACAGGCACAGACACAGACACAGACAGAGACACAGACACAGATACAGACACAGACACAGACATAGGCACAGACACAGACACATACACTGACACAGACACATACACAGACACAGACACAGACACAGACATAGACACAGACACAGTCACAGGAACAGACACAGACACAGACACAGACACAGACACAGACACAGACACAGATACAGACACAGACACAGACACAGATACAGACACAGACACAGACACAGACACACACAGACAGACACAGAGACAAAGGTACAGGCACAGACAAGCACAGGTACAGTCACAGACACAGGCACGGGCACAGGCACAGGCACAGGCACAGGCACAGACACAGGCACAGGCACAGGACAGGCACAGGCACAGGCACAGGCACAGGCACACACAGGCCCAGACACAGGCACAGGCACAGGTACAGGCACAGCCACAGGCACAGGCAGGCGCAGGCACAGGCACAGGCATAGGCACAGGCACAGGACACAGACACAGACACAGACACAGACACAGACACAGACACAGACACAGACACAGACACAGACACAGACACAGACACAGACACAGACACAGGAACAGACACAGGAACAGACACAGGACAGACATAGACACAATCACAGACACAGACACAGACACAGCCACAGACACAGGCACAGACACAGACACAGACACAGACACAGACACAGACACAGACACAGACGCAGTCACAGTCAGACACAGACACAGACACAGACACAGCACAGACACAGACACAGACACAGTCACAGACGCAAACACAGACAGACAGCCACAGACACGGACACAGCCACAGACACAGACACAGGCACAGACAGGCACAGACACAGACACAGACACAGACACAGACCAGCTCACAGACACAGACACAGACGACACAGGCACAGACACAGACACAGACACAGACACAGACACAAACACAGAGAGACACAGCCACAGACACGGACACAGACACAGACACACAGACACAGACACAGACACAGACACAGACACAGGCAAGACACAGACACAGACACAGACACAGGAACAGACACAGGAACAGACACAGGAACAGACACAGACAGACATAGACAGAGACACAGACACACACAGACACAGAACACAGACACAGCAGACACAGACACAGACACAGACACAGGCACAGCACAGACACAGACACAGACACAGACACAGACACAGACACAGACACAGACACAGACACAGACACAGACACAGGAACAGACACAACTCAGACACAGCACAGACACAACACAGACACAGACACAGCCACGGACACGACACAGACACAGACACAGACACAGATACAGACACAGACACAGACACAGACACAGATACAGACACAGACACAGACACTGACACAGACACAGCACGACACAGACACAGACACAGACACAGACGCAGACACAGACACAGACACAGACACAGACACAGACACATACACAGACACAGACACAGACACAGACACAGTCACAGACACAGACACAGACACAGACACAGACACAGCCACAGCACAGACACAGACACAGCCACAGACACAAACACAGACACAGACACAGACACAGACACAGACACACACAGACAGACACAGAGACACAGGTACAGGCACAGACAAGCACAGGTACAGTCACAGACACAGGCACGGCACAGGCACAGGCACAGGCACAGGCACAGGCACAGGCACAGGCAGCACGCACAGGCACAGGCACAGGCGGGCACAGGCACAGGCACAGGCACAGGCACAGACACAGGCACAGGCACAGGCACAGGCACAGGCACAGGCACAGCACAGGCACAGGCACATCACAGGCCCAGACACAGGCACAGGCACAGGTACAGGCACAGACACAGGCACACACAGGCCAGGCGCAGGCACAGGCACAGGCACACAGGCACAGGCACATGACACAGACACAGACACAGACACAGACACAGACACAGACACAGAACAGACACAGAACAGACACAGAACAGACACAGGAACAGACACAGGACAGACATAGACACAATACAGACACAGACACAGACACAGCCACAGACACAGGCACAGACACAGACACAGACACAGACACAGACACAGACGCAGTCACAGTCACAGACACAGACACAGACACAGACACAGACACAGACACAGACACAGGCACAGACACAGACACAGACACAGCACAGACACAAACACAGACAGACACAGCACAGACACGGACACAGACACAGACACAGACACAGACACAGACACAGACACAGTAACAGACACAGACACAGACACAGACATACAGACACAGCACAGACATAGACACAGACACAGGAACAGACACAGAACAGACACAGGAACAGACACAGGAGCAGACAGAACAGACACAGACACAGACACAGCACAGCACAGACACAGACACAGGCACAGACACAGACACAGACACAGACACAGACACAGGCACAGACACATACTCAGACACAGCACAGACACAAACACAGACACAGACACAGCCACGGACACAAACACAGACAGAAACAGCCACAGACACGGACACAGCCAGACACAGACACAGGCACAGACAGGCACAGACACAGACACAGACACAGACACAGACACAGACACAGCACAGACACAGACACAGACACAGTCACAGACACAACACAGAGACACAGCCACAGACACGGACACAGACACAGACAACAACAGACACAGACACAGACACAGACACAGACACAGACACAGGCACAGAAACACAGACACAGACGAACAACACAGACAGACAGCCACAGACACGGACACAGCTACAGACACAGACACAGGCACAGACAGGCACAGACACAGACACAGACACAGACACAGACAGACGCAGTCACAGCACAGACACAGACCAGACACAGGCACAGACACAGACACAGCACAGTCACACACAGAGACACAGCCACAGACACGGACACAGACACAGACACACAGACACAGACACAGACACAGACACAGACACAGGCATAGACACAGACACAGACACAGACACAGGAACAGACACAGGAACAGACACAGGAACAGACACAGACAGACATAGACAAGACACAACAAACACAGACACAGCCACAGACACAGACACAGACACAGCACAGGCACAGGCACAGACACAGACACAGACACAGACACACAGACAGACACAGACACAGACACAGACACAGACACAGACACAGACAGACACAGGAACAGACAACAGACACAGTCACAGACACAAACAGACACAGACACAGCCACGGACACGACACAGACACAGACACACACACAGATACAGACACAGACACAGACACAGACACAGACACAGACACAGGCACAGACACAGATACAGACACAGACACAGACACTGACACAGACACAGGCACAGACACAGACACAGACACAGACACAGACGCAGACACAGACACAGACACAGACACAGACACAGACACAACACAGACACAGACACAGACACAGACACAGTCACAGACACAGACACAGACAGACACAGACACAGACAGCACAGCACAGACACAGCCGCACAAACACAGACACAGACACAGACACACACAGACAGACACAGAGACAGACAGGCACAGACGTACAGTCACAGCCACAGGCACAGGCACAGCGCAGGCACAGGCGGCATGACACACAGCACATGCACAGACACAGACACAGACAGACAGACACAGACACAGACACAGACACAGACACAGACACAGACACAGACACAGGAACAGACACAGGAACAGACACAGACATAGACAACACAGACACAGACAGACACAGCCACAGACGCACAGACAACACGACACAGACACAGACACAGACACAGACACAGACCAGTCAGTCACAACAGACACAGACACAGACACAGACGACACAGGCACAGACACAGACACAGACACAGACACAGACACAGACCAGCACAGTCCACAGACACAGACACAGACACAGACACAGACACAGACACAGACACAGACAGACACAGACACAGACACAGCACAGACACAAACACAGACAGACACAGCACAGACACGACACAGACACAGACACAGACACAGACAGACACAGACACAACAGACACAGACACAGACAGACCACACAGACACAGGCACAGACAAGACACAGACACAGGAACAGACACAGAACAGACAACAGACACAGCAGACATAGATACAGACACAGACACAGACACAGACACACACAGACACAGACACAGGCACAGACACAGACACAGACACAGACACAGACACAGGCACAGACACATACTCAGACACAGTCACAGACACAAACACAGACACAGACAGCCACGGCACAAACACAGACAGAAACGCACGACACAGCCGCAGACAGACACAGGCACAGACAGGCGACACAGACACAGACACAGACACAGACCAGACACAGCACAGACACAGACACAGACACAGTCACAGACACAACACAGAGACACACACAGACACGGACACAGACACAGACACACACACAGACACAGACACAGACACAGACACAGACACAGACACAGGCAGACACAGACACAGACACAGCACAGACACAAACACAGACAGACACAGCCACAGACACGGACACAGCACAGACACAGACACAGGCGACAGGCACAGACACAGACACAGACACAGACACAGACACAGACCAGCACAGCACAGACACAGACACAGACGCAGACACAGGCACAGACACAGACACAGACACAGTCACAGACAAACACAGAGACACAGCCACAGACACGGACACAGACACAGACACACACAGACACAGACACAGACACAGACACAGACAGGCATAGACACAGACACAGACACAGACACAGGAACAGACACAGAACAGACACAGGAACAGACACAGAGCAAGACAACACAGACACAACAGACACAGACACAGCCACAGACAGACACAGACACAGGCACAGGCACAGCACAGACACAGACACAGACACAGACACAGACACAGACAACAGACACAGACACAGACACAGACACAGACACAGACACAGGAAGACACATACTCAGACACAGTCACAGACACAAACACAGACACAGACACAGACACAGGACACAGACACAGACACACACAGATACAGACACAGACAACACAGACACAGACAGACACAGGCACAGACACAGATACAGACACAGACACAGACACACACAGACACAGGCACAGACACAGACACAGACACAGACACAGACGCAGACACAGACACAGACACAGACACACAGACACAACACAGACACAGACACAGACACAGCACAGACACAGACACAGACACAGACACAGACACAGACACAGCCACAGCACAGACACAGACACAGCACAGACACAAACACAGACACAGACAAACACACAGACAGACACAGAGACACAGGTACAGGCAACAAGCACAGGTACAGTCACAGCCACAGGCACAGGCCACGACACAGGACAGGCAAACACAGCACAGCACAGACACAGACAGACACAGACACAGACAGACACAGACACAGACACAGACACAGACACAGACACAGGAACAGACAGACACAGACACAGACACAGACACAACAGACACAGACACAGACACAGCCACAGACACAGGCAGACACAGACACAGACACAGACACAGACACAGACACAGACACAGACGCACAGACAACAGAACAGACACAGCACAGACACAGCACAGACACAGCACAGACCAACACAGACAGACACAGCCACAGACACGACACAGCCACAGACACAGACACAGGCACAGACGAACACAGACACAGACACAGACACAGACAGTCACAGCACAGACACAGACACAGACGCAGACACAGGCACAGACACAGACACAGACACAGCAGACACAAACACAGAGACACAGCCACAGACACGGACACAGACACAGACACACAGACACAGACACAGACACAGACACAGACACAGGCATAGACACGACACAGACACAGACACAGGAACAGACACAGAACAGACACAGGAACAGACACAGACAGACATAGACAGAGACAGACACATACAGACACAGACACAGCCACAGACACAGACACAGACACAGGCACAGGCACAGGCAAACGACACAGACACAGACACAGACACAGACACAGACACAGACACAGACACAGGAACAGACACAACCAGACACAGTCACAGACACAACACAGACACAGACACAGCCACGGACACGGACACAGACACAGAAACAGACACAGATACAGACACAGACACAGACACAGACACAGATACAGACACAGACACAGACACTGACACAGACACAGGCACAGACACAGACACAGACACAGACACAGACGCAGACACAGACACAGACACAGACACAGACACAGACACAGACACAGACACAGACACAGACACAGACACAGACGCAGACACAGACACAGACACAGACACAGACACAGCCACAGCTACAGACACAGACACAGCCACAGACACAGAACACAGACACAGACACAGACACAGACACACACAGACAGACACAGAGACACAGGTACAGGCACAGACACAGCACAGGTACAGTCACAGACACAGGCACAAGCACAGGCACAGGCACAGGCACACGCACAGGCACAGACACAGGCACAGGCACAGGCACAGGCACAGGCACAGGCACAGGCACAGTCACAGTCACAGACACAGGCACAGGCGGCACAGGCACAGGCACAGGCACATCACAGGCCCAGACACAGGCACAGGCACAGGTACAGGCACAGACACAGGCACAGGCACAGGCGCAGGCGCAGGCACAGGCACAGGCATAGGCACAGGCACAGGCACATGCACAGACACAGACAAAGACACAGACACAGACACAGACACAGACACAGGAACAGACACAGGAACAGACACAGGAACAGACACAGGAACAGACACAGACAGACATAGACACAATCACAGACACAGACACAGACACAGCCACAGACACAGGCACAGACACAGACAGACACAGACACAGACACAGACGCAGTCACAGTCACGACACAGACACAGACACAGACACAGACACAGACACAGACACAGGCAGACACAGACACAGACACAGACACAAACACAGACAGACACAGCCACAGACACGGACACAGACACAGACACAGACACAGACACAGACACAGACACAGTAACAGACAGACACAGACACAGACACAGACACAGGCACAGACATAGACACAGACACAGGAACAGACACAGGAACAGACACAGGAACAGACAGGAGCAGACATAGATACAGACAGACACAGACACAGACACAGCCACAGACACAGACACAGACACAGGCACAGACACAGACACAGACACAGACACAGACACAGGCACAGACACATACTCAGACACAGTCACAGACACAGACACAGACACAGACACAGCCACGGACACAAACACAGGCAGAAACAGCCACAGACACGGACACAGCCACAGACACAGACACAGGCACAGACAGGCACAGACACAGACACAGACACAGACACAGACAGACACAGGCACAGACACAGACACAGACACAGTCACAGACACAAACACAGAGACACAGCCACAGACACGGACACAGACACAGACAACACAGACACAGACACAGACACAGACATAGACACAGACACAGACACAGACACAGACACAGACACAGTCACAGACACAAACACAGACAGACACAGCCACAGACACGGACACAGCCACAGACACAGACACAGGCACAGACAGCAGACACAGACACAGACACAGACACAGACACAGACGCAGTCACAGTCACAGACACAGACACAGACGCAGACACAGGCACAGACACAGACACAGACACAGTCACAGTCACAAACACAGAGACACAGCCACAGACACGGACACAGACACAGACACACACAGACACAGACACAGACACAGACACAGACACAGGCATAGACACAGACACAGACACAGACACAGGAACAGACACAGGAACAGACACAGGAACAGACACAGGACAGACATAGACAGAGACACAGACACAACACAGACACAGACACAGCCACAGACACAGACACAGACACAGGCACAGGCACAGGCACAGACACAGACACAGACACAGACACAGACACAGACACAGACTCAGACACAGACACAGATGCAGACACAGATACAGACACAGACACAGGAACAGACACATAGACACAGTCACAGACACAGACACAGACACAGACACAGCCACGGACACGGACACAGACACAGACACAGACACAGAACAGACACAGACACAGACACAGACACAGACACAGACAGACACAGACACAGATCACAGACACAGACACAGACACAGACACAGACACAGGACACAGACACAGACACAGACACAGACACAGACACAGACACAGACACAGACACAGACACAGACACAGACACAGACACAGACACAGAAGACACAGCCACAGACACGGACACAGACACAGACACAACACAGACACAGACACAGACACAGACACAGACACAGGCATCAGACACAGACACAGACACAGACACAGGAACAGACACAGGAACAGACACAGGAACAGACACAGGAGCAGACATAGACAGAGACAGACACACACAGACACAGACACAGCCACAGACACAGACACAGACACAGGCACAGGCACAGGCACAGACACAGACACAGACACAGACA
This sequence comes from Vesta saturnalis, assembly GCA_036346205.1. NCBI lineage: Eukaryota > Metazoa > Arthropoda > Insecta > Coleoptera > Lampyridae > Vesta > Vesta saturnalis. The sequence continues at coordinate 6,416,100 of JARFJB010000827.1, forward strand.
CAGACACAGACACAGACACAGACACACAGACACAGACACAGACACAGACACAGACACAGGACACAGACACATACTCAGACACAGTCACAGACACAAACACAGACACAGACACAGCCACGGACACGGACACAGACACAGACACAGACACAGATCACAGACACAGACACAGACACAGACACAGACACAGGCACAGACACAGATACAGACACAGACACAGACACTGACACAGACACAGGCACAGACACAGACACAGACACAGACACAGACGCAGACACAGACACAGACACAGACACAGACACAGACAACACAGACACAGACACAGACACAGACACAGTCACAGACACAGACACAGACACAGACACAGACACAGCACAGCCACAGCACAGACACAGACACAGCCACAGACACAAACACAGACACAGACACAGACACACACAGACAGACACAGAGACACAGGTACAGGACAGACAAGCACAGGTACAGTCACAGACACAGGCACAGGGCACAGGCACAGGCACAGGCACAGGACACAGGCACAGGCACAGGCACAGGCACAGACACAGACACAGGCACAGGCACAGGCACAGGCACAGGCACAGGCACATCACAGGCCCAGACACAGGCACAGGCACAGGTACAGGCACAGGCACAGGCACAGGCACAGACACAGGCACAGGCATAGGCACAGGCACAGGCACAGGCACAGGCACATGCACAGACACAGACACAGACACAGACACAGACACAGACACAGACACAGACACAGACACAGACACAGACACAGGAACAGACACAGGAACAGACACAGGAGCAGACATAGACACAATCACAGACACAGACACAGACACAGCCACAGACACAGGCACAGACACAGACACAGACACAGACACAGACACAGACGCAGTCACAGTCACAGACACAGACACAGAGACAGACACAGACACAGACACAGACACAGGCACAGACACAGACACAGACACAGTCACAGACACAAACACAGACAGACACAGCCACAGACACGGACACAGACACAGACACAGACACAGACACAGACAGTAACAGACACAGACACAGACACAGACTCATACACAGACACAGGCACAGACATAGACACAGACACAGGAACAGACACAGGAACAGACACAGGAACAGACACAGGAGCAGACATAGATACAGACACAGACACAGACACAGACACAGCCACAGACACAGACACAGACACAGGCACAGACACAGACACAGACACAGACACAGACACAGCACACTCAGACACAGTCACAGACACAAACACAGACACAGACACAGCCACGGACACGGACACAGACACAGACACAGACAGACACAGACACAGACACAGCACAGACACAGACACAGACACAGAGACAGACACAGACACTGACACAGGCACAGACACAGACACAGACGCAGAAACAGACACAGACACAGACACAGACACAGACACAGACACAGACACAGACACAGACACAGACACAGAACAGACACAGACACAGACACAGACACAGACACAGACACAGACACAGACACATGCACAGACACAGACACAGTCACAGACACAGACACAGACACAGACAGCACAGCCACAGCCACAGCCACAGACACAGACACAGCCACAGACACAACACAGACACAGACACAGAGACAGACACAGTAGGCACAGAACACAGGTCACAGACACAGAACACAGACAGGACACAGACGACACAGACACAGGACACAGGAGCACAGGCACAGACACAGGCACAGCAGCACAGGACGACAGGCACAGGCACAGCACAGGACGTGCAGGCACACAGACACAGGCACAGGCACAGACACAGACACAGGAACAGGCACAGGCACAGGCACAGGACAGCACAGGCACGGACAGGACAGGCTAGGCACAGGCACAGGCACAGACACAGACACAGGCACAGCACAGACACAGACACAGGCACAGGCACAGGCACAGGCACAGGACACAGGCACAGGCACAGGCACAGGCACAGGCACAGGCACAGGCACAGGACACAGACACAGGCACAGGCACACGGCACAGACACAGGCTCATGCACAGGCTCAGGCACAGCCACAGACACAGGAACAGGAACCAACACAGACAGAGACACAGGTACAGATACAGGCACAGGCTCAGGCACAGGCAAGACACACACAACACAGACACAGACACAGAACAACACAGACACAGACACAGACACAGACACAGACACAGACACAGACACAGACACAGACACAGACACAGACACAGACACAGACACAGACACAGACACAGAACATGCACAGACACAGACACAGTCACAGACACAGACACAGACACAGACACAGACACAGCCACACCACAGCCACAGACAGACACAGACACAGCACAAACACAGACACAGATACAGACACAGACAGACAGAGACACAGGTTCAGGCACAGACAAGCACAGGTACAGTCACAGACACAGACAGGCACAGGCACAGGAACAGGCCACCAGGACAAGACAGGCACAGGCACAGGCAGGCACACAACACAGGCACACACAGGCACAGGCACAGGAACAGGCACAGGCCAACAGGCAGGCACAGGCACAGGCACAGGCAGGCACAGACACAGACACAGGCCACAGGCACGGCACAGGCACAGGCACGGGCACAGGAACAGGCTCAGGCAAGGCACAGGCACAGGCACAGACACAGACACAGGCAGGCACAGGCACAGACACAGGCCAACCAGGCACAGGCACAGGCACAGGCACAGTCACAGGCACAGGCACAGGCACAGGCACAGGCACAGGCACAGGCAGAGGCACAGACACAGACACAGACACAGGCACAGGCACAGGCACAGGCTCATGCACAGGCACAGCCACAGCCACAGACACAGGAACAGGAACAGACACAGACAGAGACACAGGCACAGGCACAGACACACAGGCACAGACACACACGCACAAACACACACGAAACATTGCCAAACGTCATAAAATGGGCTAATTAGTAGATTTAGGGATAGTGAAAGAAATGTATGTATAGGTAGATTGGAAAATAAGAATTATACGTATAAGCTGCTATTGCCCGAGATACTACGTAGACAGTTCTACATCGGTGGGTTTATCTGTATCAAAAGGATCCCCCACAACGTATAAGAATGATCCTGTAGCATAGTGTCTTGGTATTTTGAAGAGCTTTGTTTCATAGGAGACGGCATGATTCCTAAAAAGTAAATGTTAGAGGTACCCTTATTAGTACTTATAACCTTTCCGTTGTAGATGTTTGTTGGGCAATTTTTTTCATGTATAATTCGAAATACTTCTTTAATTAAACACAATTGTTGCATATGTTGGGAATCAGTCCACTTTCCAAAATAGTTTTTGCGTTGCATATAGAGTCTTCGTCTTCTGGCATGATTCCTAAAACTAAAAGTTATAGGTACCCTTATTAGTACTTATAACCTTTCCGTTGTAGAAGATGTTTGTTGGGCAATTTTTTCATGTATAATTCGAAATACTTCTTTAATTAAACACAATTGTTGCATATGTTGGGAATCAGTCCACTTTCCAAAATAGTTTTTGCGTTGCATATAGAGTCTTCGTCTTCTTGGTCTGTTAAGTATTTTAACTATTTCCAAAAAGTCGTCATAATTCAATTCTTGAAAAAGTGTGCCATATTAAGTTATATGTGAATTTATTGAGAGGAAAAACTACGTTTACAAGATTTTTGGGTTGACAGGCGTAAGCCTACCAAACTCGTCCAAAACCACCCTTGAACTTGCGCCTAATTTGATCGAGGTCTTAAACCTGGTTCTGTTGCTAAATCAGCATTGTAAAGCACTTGTCTGCGCTTAAGCGCGGTTGGGAGTTGAGTTATCGCTGAACTACTAAAATTAACCCTAATATTGCTTTGGTTCCCTCAAAGGGTAGAAGGACGTGGGTGTTCAATTTAGGTAATTTTTCCACGTAGTAAACTATTTCTTGCTACACCATCTAACGAGACAAGCGTCGTGTAGTGCTTAGAAAAGTATGCAGGGTGCCGACTGATTGTAATGGAGATGGGCTAAAATTCGACTTCAAACAACTTACACTTACCCTAAGGCAAAGTTCAAGATTAGGGATAATTGTTCTATGAGCGCCATTATGATGTAAACTTATCTGAGATGATAATCTTAAGAGATGGTGGGCCGCAAGTTATTTACTTACTCGATGCAAAAAAACTTCTGTATGACCCTTATATGATTCACAGTGAACGTAATAAATTGCTTTAAGTACTTTTTCAAAAATCCTAATTGGATTATTTGTTTTACCTTCGTAAAAATATGTCAAGTAATATTTATGTTGACCAACAAATAAATAAATATATCCCAATTTGGAAAATGATAGCCAAATTTATTAACTTTAAGCTAATTTGTAAAACGATCATTCTGGTCGGGGTATATTTAAAAGGGGTAGAAACTGTAATCCCACTAACTGATACATACGAATTCACTGTTCCCTATCTTAAAATAAAACGACGATATATTATTAATATATTAAACGTCTGCTAGTATGATTCATCTTGGTTCGAGTCGAAACTTTTATTTTTATGTAAAAATGAAGAAATCGACTTTAATAACGTGATAAACAGTAACGGTAAGTCAAATTCTCTGTTATTCCTTTCAATCGACGAATTAAAAGCCATTAAAATTTTGTAATTGACTTGTCTAAGAGAAATATAATTTCAAGTTTATTATACTAGATGTTTGTGATCTTTCGAGTGACTTTTTTGGCACAAATAAATGTAATAGAGCATTATTGATTTGTGACGCTTTAATCGACATTTCGCCTTAATCACTCGTAGTCCTCAAAAAAAATTTTTGTGGATGGTTCACTACAATTCAATTAAAAGAATAAGTTGCATGAATGCTTCTATTAAAACAAGTTTTAAACATTAATTAAAACAAATGCACATTGACTTCCGCAATGACACAAAAAAACGAAAAATATCTTAATTAAGTACTAGATGGTAGGCTATTAACACAAGAAAAAGATTAGAATTTATTATCCTTTAGGATAATCAACCTTTCACTACACAGTAATATACCAAATTGGTTTTACTTATAAGTATCCTAACCCTTTTAAACGGAGTTGAACTCCTTTAACTATTGCTTGGAGTTGTACAAACTTGAACCCACTAACAAGTTTCTTAACGTCAAAGACATCAGGCCGTCGCACTATAAGTACTAAATGTTCAACAAACATTTTGAATAGTCCTATCCACATGAATGGTTAGGAATTGTTTATGATTAAACGACTAAAACTTATTTAACTTCTGGGACACAGTTTTACAAACAAACAATTGTACACTAATATAAAACACTGTTGTAAACGATGTTTGAATGTTTCACAATGTGGGTTGGTATGAAAACTAGACAATGTTAACTGTCAGCACTAGCTGTGTATTGAGTACTAGTGGTGTGTGTGGTGGTATGTGAACGTGTGTGGTGGTGTGTGTGGTGTGTGTGTGGTGTGGTTCGTGTGTGCATGATGATGGTGTGTGGTGTCGTGTGTGCGTTGTAGTGGTGTGTGTGTGTGATGTCGTAAGTGTCGTGAGTCGAGTGTGTGTGTTGTGTGTGTGGTAAGTGGTGAGTGATGGTGGTGCGTAATGTGACGTGTATGGTATGCGTGTGATACGTGGTGTGAGCGTGCATGCGACGTGGGTGACGTGTGCATGAGTTCGTGAGTGTCTGATAGATGTGCATGTGCTTGTGCTTTTGTGTTGCGCTTGTGCTTGGCTTGTGTGGCTGTGCTTGTGTTGGTTGTGCTGTGCACTAGTGCTCGTGCTGTGCTGTGCTGTGTGTGCGTGTGTACGTCTGTGATGCTGTGCTTGTGCTTGAGCTCATGTGTCGGTGTCTAGCGTCAGTGCTGTGCTGTGTGCTGCGTGTGCGTGCGTGTGTGTGCTGTGCGTGTGCTGTGCGTGTGCTGTGCTGTGCGTGCGCGTGTGGTGTGGCTGTGCGCGTGTGCGTGTGCTGTGCGTGTGCGTGTGCTGTCGTGGTCGTGTGCGTGCGTGTGTGCGTGTGCGTGCTGTGTGCGTGTGCGTGTGCGTGTGCGTGTGCGTGTGCGTGTGCGTGGCGTGTGCGTGCTGCGTGTGCGTGTGCGTGGTGTGCGTGTGCGTGCGTGTGCGTGCTGTGCGTGTGCGTGTGCGTGTGTGCTGTGTGCGTGTGCGTGTGCGTGTGCGTGGTGCGTGTGCGTGTGCGTGTGCGTGTGCGTGGTGCGTGTGCGTGTGCGTGTGCGTGCGTGCGTGTGCGTGTGCGTGCTGCGTGTGCGTGCGCGTGTCGTGCGTGTGCGTGGTGTGCGTGTGCGTGGCTGTGCGTGGTGTCGTGCTGTGTCGTGCGTGTGGTGTGCGTGTGCGTGTGCGTGTGCGTGTGCGTGTGCGTGTGCGCGTCGTCGCGTGCGTGTGCGCGTGCGCGTGGTCGCGTGTGCGTGTGCGTGTGCGTGTGCGTGTGCGTGTGCGTGTGCGTGTGCGTGTGCGTGTGCGTGTGCGTGTGCTTGTGCGTGTACGTGTGCATGTGCGTGTAGGTGTGCTTATGCGGGTGTGTGTTTGTTTGTGCGTGAGGGTGTGCATGTGCGTCTGTATGCACGTGTGCATGTGCTTACGATAAACTAGCAAAGCAGTTATAGTTGGGATAAGTCATAGAAACGCATTTCCCTTTGGGTTATATTTATTGTTACAGCGGAGAAGCACTTGCAACGATTTTGATCAAAAACGGTATTAAACCACCTGCTAGCATTCGTTGTAACACTAGATAAGCTGTTTAGTTGAACTAGCTCATTTAAGGGTAGTTCTCTCTTGTGCGATTATCCAATGCACATTATTCAGTGCCTTTTTATTTTAAAATTATGTTCGTGTAATAGAAGAATTCGTTGTGGCAACACTGTGTGCAGTTGCGTCCTCTATAGAAAAATATTTATAACTAAGCGACTAAGAATGATATCACTTACAATAATTTTATATATGTGAATAATAGATGGTGTGGAGGAGATAATGAAATCATTACAATATTGCCAGTAATGCGTAAATTGATTAACAGTAATTGTAATTGTATTTGATTAAATAAAAGTATTTCCACAAAAGAACATATTTACTCAAGATATAGAGTAAGAGAAAATAGTGTTTCCACCAGGACAAAGTTAAGCTCGTTATAGCAAAAGGTAATGTACTGTAGTAAAAGTATTGGTCAAGATACTCCTGTTGTGTCTGGATAATGAGTCATCAAGCCTGTAAGCCGAAAGCGCTTGACACACGTTTCTTAGCTTTTGCATACTCAGTAAAACGATTACAAGTGTCATTTTTATGTATTCCATATTTTCTTATATGGAGGAAGTGATTGCCACCTTTTCCTATTTCTGCGTATGTCTATGTCTTGTCTAACTCACAACAGAAGCATAAAGGAGACTTTCCATTAAAGATAATTCAGAAAATTTTATTGGCGAACCTTACGTTTTATTTTATATTTATATCAACAAACAAGTATCCATTGTTATATTGTTATTATTACGATTAAGACACGCGAAGAAGTGTTTTAATGCATTACAAAATAGTGCATACTGTGTGCACATAATGATTATTAATTGATTATACGAAATGGATGCAAGTTCCGATGCAGTATTTGAAAATAATTAAAGAAAATTAAGGCTAACTAACAATTAAGTGAGAAGGCTGAAGTAGGAATTCTATACTTACAATAGTAACAGTAAAAATCCATGTATTATAAAAGCGCTGAGGTTTTTTAGACATTTATTAGTGTAATTGTCTGATTCAATTGAATAATTATCATGGAGTCTTTGCGGTCCTTTCCTATTGCAACATGATTGTACTATAATTGCACAAGGTAGTGCTAATGACAGAACTAACCAAATAAAAAGCCAACTGAATACTCGTCCTTCTATCTTGATTGCCTGCAAGAAATTAAAGTATATAAAAATGCAATAACTACAATTAGCATAGTTGTAAACTTTTATCGTACAGGAACACTGAAAGTTTAAAACTATGATTTATTACAAACTTTCTAGAATTTATGTACATTTTGTTTTTAATCGAACTTGTAACTAATCTGTTTTGTTAATTTATAAAGTTTTCTCATTTTTCGAGTTTGTCGTAAAGTAATTATAAAAATTTAATCCAGAAAGTTAAATAAGGTTGCTGCTCTTTCATCTATCTCAAAATATTTTTATCCGATTTGTAAGTGCCTTCGTTAATTATTCTATTCTAGCCGTAATTGCAGTGCATGCTTTTTTCATTTTAGACTACGACATGAAACGCATTGCATCTCTTTTCTTAAACAGGAACTTGTATAACAATGGCTAATAAAATTATAAGAAATAATTTGATTAATTACTGATCGAGAAGGTATACTTTCTATACAAATAGGGTAGAAACCTATATATAATAATAAGTTTATTACTAAACAAGCAGCTGTTGCGCACATCAATTTTAAATTCAGTTTATAAATAATACATTTCCTTTCTGAACGGCAACTTTACGCTTATTGTACTTAATTACATGTGTGTAATTGTATATTGCAACTTGTAGCTAAATTTGTAGAAAAAATAATTACATATTTTACCTTAAATATGAGAAGATGGATAGGAATTTGATTTTGTACGACGTTTCTTAGAAAATCTGGAAAGAAGACAAACATTATTATAATGAAAGCAAGAATCAATAACTAATGTTAATTTATTTTGTTGTTAGGTAACAAAATGGTATGAGTTGTTTAACCATCAAGTGTATTAATGAAGGCGATTAACGAAGAGGCGTTTTAACGCGTGGGCGTAGCGAATTTTACTGTTTTTCCAAAACGACCGGACTGCCATCTCGTAATGAAGGTACCGAACACCTGAATTGTCTTTTTTCTGACAGTTCCCGTCACAGCTACGCAATGCATTCATTGTTAGATGTTTCATACCAATCAACGCAGCGCCTTCTATCACTTCACTTAATATCATTTATTAATAGGCCTTATTAATGTATGGTTTGGAGTTACATAATAATTCCTAGTAATAAATGGTTCTCTGGAAATAATATTAAGACATGTATTGTATTGTAAAGTAGGGCAAGATCCAGGAATAACGGATTTCATCACTAAAATTTTGGCTTAACGAAGATAGTCTTCTCTTTAGCAACGGATATTTAAAGTGTCCAACACAAATTAAACACGTACCTACTGTTTTATTTCTTATCCCAAAATTAATCGTCATTAAATTTTCCTCGGTTATAGGAAAAACACCTACTACATTCAAATATAGTTGAGTTGTAATGGTGTCTGTTACTCATGAGGATAAGCCATTGGAGCCTTATAGTCTTTATACGCTAGTAATACTACTATTACTAGTATGTATTACCTATTAACTAATATTCAATTTGTTCTGTTCAAAAAAGTTGTTACTTTAAGGTATTCTAACACTAGGTTATATTGCTTACATAAAACTAAAAAATATAGGGTGTGGAACACCACACGATCTTCCAACCTACAAAATGGAAATTAAAAGTAACGAAATAAGTTTAATGTCCTTATAGTGTGTTACTTTTCAATAATGCACTTATTTTTAAACACATTAGAAGCAATATAATGCCCTAGGGCATTATGAAAAACAGAATGCATAGTTACGAAACTAAGGTAAATGAGCAAGCTCCATTATATATTTTGCTAAAATAAATCAAACCCACTTTGTTTATTACTGAAAATACGCATGACAATAAATCTGAAAATTAAAATTCCATAGTTTTTTTAATTGAATAACACACTAAAACGACATTAAATATAGAAGGCACCACGGGTGTTACAGGAATAACGCCCTCGGTCAACGCATATCCCTCGGGCCAAGTACACTGTTGTCCTGGGGCATTATTATTCCCGTAACACCATTGATACCTTAATTACAATAACATTTTTTTGGGATAACTATGCAACATCTTTTATAAGAAGCTTGTTAAAAAAATAGGCAACATTGTTAACGCAAAAACAATAATCTATCTCAAACAGACGTTTAAAACTTCATGACAGACAGAGGTTAATAGACATCTAGTAGCTAACTTAAATTAAAGGAACGGAAATAATTTTAATTTCAATTTTTCTAGGACAACTATGCAACCTCTTTTTTATACGTTCATAACAAAAACAGGCAACATTGTAAAAACAGAATGACGTTTAAAACTTCATGTTAGATTGAAATTAATATATACATGTTAACTTAAAAAAAATCCAAAGCCGCCTGCTTCGACAAGGTATCAATGACACAGTTTTACCATTTTAATTCATATTTAATTAATTTTTAGACTGACCTTGCGTTATATTAAGAAATTTTATAAAGAAAAGTTATGTAAAATTAAATTTAAAAAAAAATATGTCTAGATACACTTTTTCTTATAAAATTAATTGTTATTCAGATATTGAAAAAATTTTAACTAACACTTAAGTTCTATCATAATAATGCTTTTGCCGCTAAATTACGCGTCAAAAAATTATCAAAAAGTATCAAAAAATGGCATAGAACATAATTAATCGATATGTATAAGGTCTATATCTAGGTATTTTTATATCTTTGAAGTATGCAGGTGTTTTAGAAATATTTGATAAAAACCAAAAACTTAACCTAATAAACCCCCCCTTCCCGCAATTGGATTTCACCCAAAATCTGATCAACTCCAAGCCAAATGAAAACAAGCTTAAATACAAAATTTTTAAGTACGTAGGTATTTTCGTTCTGGAGTTATCATGAATACTAACATACATCCACACAGACATCTAGACATCATGACATATCTTGTCAAAACTTGGCCAAAAGTTGGAAAATCAGCTAACAAGTCGATTTAGCGATAGTGAGAAAAAAAGTAGATTGCATAACCTTCTATACTTACAAGTGTATATGTAGGTTGGAAGATAATATGATGGGATTAAGTTGTACTTTTTCCTAGCACAATTTAAAGCTACTGTCATCTCAATGGTATTTTTATATCATTGTGTAATGTATCACTATTATGAAACCTGGCAACATTGTTACTTTGTTTTTTAGCTTCCACCCTACATATACATATGTAGGTATAGAAGGTTATGCAATCGACTTTTTTTCACTCTCGCTAAATCGATTTATTAGCTCATTTTACGTTTGGCCAAGCTTCTCCAAGATCGGCCATCATGCCTGGATGGTTGTGTGGATGTATGTTACTGTCCACGATAACTCCAGAACGAAAATACTTACGTGCTTAAAATTTTGTATTTAAGCTTGTTTTCATTTGACTTAGAGCTGATTGGCTTTTGGGAGAAGTCCAGCGGCGGATAGGAGGGGTTTATTAGAGTCAGTTTTTGGTTTTTATCAAAAATTTCTAAAACAGCTGTATATTTCAAAGATATAAAAATACCTGGATATAGACCTTAATAATATCAATTAACTATATTCTATTCAATTTTTTGATAGGACGCGTAATTTAGCGGCAAAATATTCCTAAGGTGAAATTTAAGTGTTAGTTGAAATTTTTTCATTATCTGAATAACGATTAATTTTACAAGAAAAAAATGTAAACCTATTTTTTAAAGAAAATTTTATTTTACATAACTTTACTTTATAACAGTTCTTAATATAACGCAAGATAAGCCAAACAATTAATTAAATATGAATGAACATGGTTACTGCATTATTGATATCTTACAGAAGCGGGCGGTATATCTATGTGACATAACTTTTTAGTCATTCTGACAGATTATTTGTTTGATTTTACAATGTTGCCTGTTTTCGTTATGAACGTATAAAGCGGAGGCTGCATAGTTACCCTAAAAAATTATAATTCAAAATTATTTCATTTCTTTTAATGTTTTAAGTTAGCAGCTAGGTGCCTATTGACCTCTGTCAGACATGAAGATTTAAACGTCTGTTTGACATAGATTATTGTTTCTGTTTATACAATGTTGCATATTTTCGTAATTAACTTATTATACTAGAGGTTACAAAATTATCCTTAATAAATGTGATTAAAATTATTTAAATTATATTAATTTCCGTTTTGTAGATTGGAAGGTCGTATGGTATTCCCCACCAACCTATCATAGACCTGTCATAGATATCGACAGAAACATACAAGTATATGTACGTAGATGAAATGAATTATTTGTTCCCTACACTTTTTACATAATTTTTGAGACATCCAATATTGCACGTGTTACATTCGTTACTTTTGCTGTACGATTAAGTAAATTTTTGCGATCTATTAAAATTAATGAATTGCTCGTACTTCTTTGAACTTTCTATTTTTCTAAAAATAATGACATTTCCCTAAGCTTATCTTTGTAGTTTCTTGAATATATTACGCTTCACAATTAAAAAAATTTCTGTAGTGATTCGGTAAACTTTTTGATGGTCACTTATGAGTTATATTTCAAATTCATGTGTTGGGTGTCACTGGTATATATCGGTTTGACATCCGAATATTTGACCTTTAATTTTACTTCCTTCCTGTCGAACGAAAGAAAAGCCATTTTGTTGTTTCCTGAAAGAAAAATGTAAATTTCTGGACTTTATTTAGCCCATCGATGGTTATCGGTTTTATAACGTTTTTCTAAATTTTGTACCGAATCGCTATAATTAGTGGGTACAAACGATTTATATATATATATATATATATATATATATATATATATATATATATATATATATATATATATATATGGTGCGTCGTTCTAGCACCCAAACGACTGAATTTTTTCAAAATATGTTTGGGCGAGAATATGTAAGCCTTCTAGGACTACAATCTAAAATTAGTTTGATTTATACAGGGTGATCTACAAACTTGTTACTTATCAAAGTTATATTACTTTAAATGGAATACCCTTCTTTTCAATTTTTTTTTGAAATAAGGTGTAAAAATAAGGTAGACTTTAATTAGAGTTCCCTATATCTAAACCTTACAGTTTCCGAAATATTTAACATTTTTTGAAAATGTTGGGTTGTCAAAAAATTCAAGTATTTTTCGATTCAGAAAAGATGAGACAATCTAATCTAGGTCATCGCAATAAGGATATTTGGAAGTACGTATTCTGTTGTTTATTGTTTCAAATCATAATTTATAAAATACACAGAATAACGCGTAAAGTTAACAAACGTCAAAGTTAAATATCTTTGTTATTTTAAATACAACGCGCAAGAAATTTTTATCGGAATGGAATAGTCTTTTGACAATAGTTCGAAATGTATTATGGTTCCTTATACCTTACTTCAATACTTTTCGAGAAATTAGTGTATTTGTTACATTTTTAGAAATTACGCCATTAACTCATGTCGATCAGTTAGAATTCTTTGATTTATAAACATTTCTGTCATATTGACGTATTTCAAAATACGACAGTGTTTATAACTATTGATGATTTTTCATTACAATGAAATATTCAGTGCAAGAAAAAGTGGATATGGTGTTGACCATAGGAGAATGCCATGAAAATTGTCTTTTGGCTTCCAGGGTTTATGCCCAAAAGTACCCTGATCGCAACCATCCTGATGCGAGAGCTTTTGAAAGGCTTTTACAAACATTTCGAGCCACAGGTAACACTGCCTATCCAAAACCTAATAAAAGTAAACCGGTAACTGACAATGAAGATAATGAGTTTTTAGTATTAGGATCTATCGCTGAAAATTCCCACACTAGTACTAGAGGAATTGCTATACAAACAGATTTAAGTAGAGGAAGTGTGAGAAGAGTTCTCAAAAAATATAAATTTCATGCTTATCACATAGAAATTCATCAAAATTTGTATGGCAATGACTTTCAACAACGAATAGATTTCTGTTTGTGGGCAATTGAAAAAATAGGGGATCAACAAGATTTTTTAAATTTCGTTTTGTTTACTGATGAATCAACATATCACAACAACGGTTTGGTAAATAGACATAATTTTCACTATTATGATACCGAGAATAGGCATGCTTTTAATACTGTTGACCGCCAAAATCGTTGGAGCATAAACGTATGGGCAGGAATTATTGGAGATCAGGTAATTGGACTATACTTTTTCAATGGTCATTTAAATGGTAGAACATTTTTGAGATTCTTAAAGCGAGACTTTTGGACACTTCTCGAAAACGTTCCGTTGAACATTAGAGGGAATATGTGGCTACAATTAGATGGGGCACCGGCACACTTTGATCGTAGAGTTAGAAATTATTTAACTAGGAAATTTGTTAATAAATGGATTGGAAGGAACGGACCATGTCATTGGCCACCAAGATCGCCTTGTCTTACTCCAATGGATTACTTTTTATGGGGATATATTAAAAATATTGTTTACAATATTCCTGCTACTACTGCAGACAATATGAAAGAGAGAATTAGAAATGCGGTGGACACAATTACTACAGATATGTTAAGAAAAGTCAGACAAAATTTGGAAGAAAGAATTAGACTATGCATTCAAGAAGACGGTCATCAGTTTGAACATTTACTATAGTGACAAATCCAGCAGTAGGCTCTCGGTGCATAATTTAAAACGGTTTTTTTCAAGACCAGCAACCGTATAACCTTGATAACCTTAATAAACCAAAAACCGTTTAACACATTTGTAACCTTTGTAAATCACAGAATTCTAACTGATCGACATGAGTTAATGGCGTAATTTCTAAAAATCTATCGAATACACAAATTTCTCGAAAAGTATTGAAGTTAGGTAAAGGGAACCCTAATACAGTTCGAACTATTGTCAAAAGACTATTCCATTCCGATAAAAATTTAACTTTGAAGTTTGTTAATTTTACACGTTCTTCTTTGTATTTTATAAATTATGATTTGTAACAATAAACAACAGAATACGTACTTCCAAATATCCTTATTATGATGACCTAGATTAGATTGTCTCATCTTTTCTGAATCGAAAAATACTTGAATTTTTTGACAACCCAACATTTTCAAAAAATATTAAATATTTCGGAAACTGTAAGGTTTAGGTATAGGGAACTCTAATGAAAGTCTCACTTATTTTTTCACCTTATTTCAAAAAAAAAAAATTAAAAGGAGGGTATTCCATTCAAAATAATATAACTTTGATAAGTAACAAGTTTGTAGATCACCCTGTATAAATCAAACTAATTTTAGCTTGTAGTCCTAGAAGGCTTACATATTCTCGCCCAAACAGATTTTGAAAAAATTCAGTCGTTTGGGTGCTAGAGACCGACGCGTTGGTGGTGGCCCACCCTGTATATATAGGAAATACTGAAAGCAGGTGAGTTTTTGTCACGCTTGGTTTTTTGTTCTTCTACCACGTTTTATTTTCAGACAATCGATCTGGTTCGATTGAAGAACTAAATCCATTAAGAAAATCATTAAAGCAATTAGCTAAACGGGTTAGACCTAACCTCACAAATTTCTCTGTAACCATGAAGTTGTTTTTACACTGGTAAGAATGTAACAATCTACTCTAACGGTTGCTAGCTTTATTTTTATTTTAGGGGAAACCAATTACTATTTAACTGTTCGAGACAGCTATCAGCTGTTCTTGTAATTGACTGAATCCATTTCTGAACGTTACCATTAATACTTTTCTGTTTCTCTACCTCATTGAAGGTAAAATTGATATTCATGCTTTCATTTGGTTATATTTATTTAATTTTAGAGGTACTTTTTGTACGCCACATAATATACTTTTCGTACACCATCTAAATACACTTATAATTCGTACATAGTTGGACATATTGGCATTTGGCTGATGTGTTAGTTATTACATAATTAGCAAGAAATTTGACTTTCAAGGTGGAACATCTGTGAAATATTTGAAATTATAGCTTTCCGACAGGCTGGGATATGAAAGATAAGTTATAAACCACTCCTATTCAGTGTCTTTTGGATACCTTAATGCTTTGATTAATCTGTGACCAATCCTATAAGTTGTATAGACCTATGTACATGTTTGTGATAAAACTTTAAGTGTTATTGCACAAATTTTTGCGCTTTTACATGAAATTGCTTTGGGTAAATTTTTAAGTATAAAAACTACCATGCTTATTGGTAATCTATGTATTTAAACACTGTTTTGGAAGAAACTGTGTAACTGGATGCATTCAGCTCAACAGATTCTAGTTAAAAGATTTTATAAACCACTTGACCATTTTTGTTATATTTGTTTACTGCAAGTTATTCATAGCAATGGTATTATTACTATAATCTTTTATTCAATGTGCCTTTACAACTTGGGGAATGCTTAAATTATCTGTTTACTGTATTTTATTAAAGACTATAAACCTACGTTTTAGCATAACTTAGCTTTGAAATTCTGTATATTACTTTGTCATTTTTGGATGTAAATTTAACTTGATTTCATTATCTAAATTCTAGTATTAGACTATTTGGGTGGCTTGCTATATTGTGTATTTAAGAGCACAAATATTCTATGTATTATCTCTGTGGTTAACGATTTGTGTAACACAATTGAATTAATTATTTATTTAGGGAATTATCTCCCTCTTTTACTTGTTGGGGAATATAAATTAAATTATATGTGTATGTACATACAAATGCAAACTATATACTGCATAATTTGAAATTAATATACCGCTTTTGTTTTGGGGACTTTCTGATTTACAACTACTTTTCCTAGTGCTCAGATCCTTTCACATATTCGTTGCTTGGCTAG
Organism: Vesta saturnalis; assembly: GCA_036346205.1. Taxonomy (NCBI): domain Eukaryota; kingdom Metazoa; phylum Arthropoda; class Insecta; order Coleoptera; family Lampyridae; genus Vesta; species Vesta saturnalis. The sequence continues at coordinate 6,432,744 of JARFJB010000827.1, forward strand.
AAAAGTGGCAAATGAACTCTTTACTTAGGGCTGGCTGATTTATCGTTCTAGCTGGCGCCCAATCTTCTCTTTCAGCTTACATCTGCATCACTGTAGAACCCCTCCACCTCTACCGTGACCGAGCTACCGGCAAGTCCTATAAAGGTATCTCCTCTGTTAGGGTAAGTTTTGGCTACAATGTTGAAGTTTGCACGTCACACACGCTACGGTGTAGAGAGAAAATTTAATTAAACTTCCGGAAATTATGTTTTTGAGGAAGATAACTTTTCCCATATTTACACTTTGTGTTTTAAAAAGTTGAGTATAAACTTTTTGAAGTGAAAAATTTTTGCTAAAGAATAGCAGAAGCACGAAACATTACTGCTATTAGTGGCACAATTTACCAAATAAATTCATTCTAATAAGAGTGCGACTTGGAGATTGGAAATGTATTGTAGTAGAAGTGAAGGTATTATTAACATTAATGGCCGAAAAGGTATACCAAAACTAAAGAATGAGGGTCATCAGTTTCCCAAAGAATATTTTTAGATTTTAAAACAAGAAGACGAATGGATGACGCAAGAAGCATCCGTTTGTAAATTTTCTCCAATATTCGAATGGACAGTGCAAAGGGTTAAAGATAAATATCTGAGGGAATTAAGAAGTGGACCGATACTGGACAAGTTGTGTGACGAAACACGTTAACGGATTTGTGGAAAACTTCTGTAGTAAAAGCAATAAGTTTAAAAGAAGCACGGAACTAAATAGAACTAGATAAAATACAGAAAATTCTTAGTAGAAGCACCAACGATTACAAACGTGAAATTTTTAAGAAGCAAGAAGCAAGAAGTTCATGGGGTTTTCTGCTGCGACGTACACAAAATTTATGATTAGCCCCAATGTATGACTATCTTGGAAGTTATTAGATATTAATGTGAACGCACAAACGTGCATACGGGTTTCTCATGATGTAATGTCACTACGTAGTATGCGTAATCTTCAGTCCAAACAGAGAAAGAAGTTCTAATAAAGTTTTGCCTTAAAGAAAATCGTTTTCATAATACAAAGGGTTAAATTGTTATGATTAAAATAATTACTGTTTCAGTTTAAAATCCAAACTATGATGTAATATGGAAAGGACTTTATTTAGTTCCCAAAAGCCAAAATTGATTTATCTGATTTACAACGCAAGAGTACGCCAATATCCATTACATTTACGGTTTTTGTGATGGAAACTCAGCGGCAGCTGTGCGGAGTATGTGTTCAGATTTCCAAAGCGGCGAATACCCGACCGACAACTTTTCCAAATCGTACACAACCAACCTACGCCAATACCAAACTTTCCCGAAGTCAACTACTGAACGTCCGGTACAACAAGCAATGGGAAATAAAGAAAGCATACTTTGAGAAATTTAACCTCTGTTCGCTTAATATCTGCGCATGTAAACGTATCTCAAATGTCAGTTTGGAGGACATTCAAACGTCATGGTTTTCATATATTTCATATCCAGCCTGCATTAACATAGGTGAACGTTCGGTGTGGAATTATTGATAACATGCTCATTATCTCATTCGTTTTTGACAATCATTTAACCGCAAAGAGATATTTAAATTTTCTGGAAGGTCATTTAGGAAATATGTTGATGTCCCTCTAGTCATGGGACAAGCATGTAGTATCAGCACGACGGTGCCCCAGCGCGCTTTTCTTCACGCGTAAGACAATTCTTAAATCAACGGTTTGAAGGATGTGTAACTGGTAGAGGAGAAGAATACCCATGGCCCCTAAGATCTCATGCCTTGACATGCTTAGATTATTATCTGTGGGGTCACATGAAAAGTATGATTTACCAAACACCATCAGAAATTGTTGAGGATCTTAGAAGACGCCTAGTTGGGGCAGCCGGTTTGATTAGTAATAATAATAATGATATGTTACGTAGGGCAAACTTTGTAGTGATTTTAAACTGAAATTGTAATTATTTGAATTATAACAATTTAACCCTTTGTATTATGATAACTTTTTACTCTATTTGTACTGAGGATGACGAATACTAAGTACTGACTTTACGTTATGGGACACCCTGTATTATGGCAACTTTGGAACGCGCTTAACAAGCACGCAAAGTTTATTTTTTTTATTCTGCCAAGAGACTAAACAACTCGAAGCCAAGAAGACTACGTCGTTTTTTTGGTCGAAGCGAAAATATACTTATATTATGCAGTACAAAGGTTAACGGACGTTATTAAGTTAACTAACTGTGCCATTACAATTATAATCATGAGTATGCAATATCCAAGTGCGATAAAGATAACATTATGAAACGAGTTTTTATATTTGTTCTATTTTGCATATTTTTATTCAGGTTGCAAACAATAGTTGTAATTAAAATTGTAAGAAGATACTAAGTTTTATGAATGGTCACCGTATTAACAACATTGCCATTGTAACCAATAAAAGTAAGTATCCACCAATTACGAGAAATATGAGCATACTTTAACAACATCAAAAGAGCATATATTCTGTTTTATAAAGTGAAACATTATAAAGGCCATTCGGGTTTCAGAACGGACTCATTATAAACGCAAAATAGAAAATGTAAATTAATGTGTATGTGTCGATCTTAACTACAACGATGAATACGTTCAGTTTTAAAAAAACATTTTTTTACATATTTTGGAGATTATGACATAATTACGACTTTACATGCATTAATTTTTATTTTAATTTTGCTTTATTTTAAAACCTTTGTAAAATGTATTTTTTACTTGTATAACAACGAACACAGTAATTGTTACAACTGGGACGGTACGCAATATTTTTATTTACTATTGTTTAATAATAACAATAACAAAGATAACTATTTATGGTCAATACCAGTTGGAAAAATTCAATTCAATAGGTGAATTGTATAATAAATGTAAGAAAAAGAAGTTATTGCAATTTCATAAAATGGATTAAGGCACCTAAATTATAATTAAATATATTATGAACAGATTGTGTAACTAAGTTAAAATAATTGTTCCTTCACAGATTTGTGTTAATAAATATATATATATATATATATATATATATATATATATATATATATATATATATATATTTAAGAATGTCTTAGAATAGGATGGTAATAGAAGTATCGGACAGCTTACATTGACATTTGGGCCATCGACCAACAAGGCTAAACTTTCTAGCATCGATACAAGTGCGAAGACACAAAATTTAACATAAATCTGGTTCACGATGTTTTAAAATGCAAATGTATATTGGTATAACATTGACGATGAATACTCATTGTTAGTTTGGTTTCATCATGAAGAATAGCAATTTGAAGCTACAAAATTGTCAAATGTTAAATATCAACCATTTTCGTAGAGTCATTTTAGATGATTTAATTGCAATAGAAATCAATTTTCAAAGTAATTTGGCAAGTAGACATTATCACCAGGTATTTAAACCCCATGGACTATGTAGTTAGTAGATAATGTTAGGGATAGTATGTTTAGTTTTTAAAGGCAGGAAAATACACAAAATTTAGTAAAAGGGTTATAATATGGACAGTATAGACAATTTTCGCACAATTTGTTAGCAGAAATTAGTGCAAAAATTATAATACCATATTCACAAGAAGAAAACATTTAGATACAGTTATGGCATACAAACATTATATAGTGACCTAAATTAATATTAAGTGAAAAATTTCAAAAGAGTGTTAGACGATGAGACTTTTTCAATGCAAGACTATATAACACTTATGCATTGCAAATAAGTAGTGAGAACAATAAAGACAAGTAGTACAAACCTTAAACATAACATTTTAAGTGTTAAAAACATTTTTAATATGAATTAATTTCATTTTAGATTTAAGTTTGGTTACGTTGTAAATTTTAGGTTTTCACATAATTTTATATTTTTCCACATTATTAGATTTAGTTTTGCTCTTAAAGCAAATAATAGATGTTATTTCCAATATGAATAAGTTTTATAAGGATACAGCGTTTTATCCGCAAAATTATGCTAAATCTGAGGTGAATTCTAGACAAATTTACAAAAGCTTAAAATTTTCATTAAATTAAATGTTTCGAACATAAGATATGTTTTCTTATGTAAATTGTCCTCAGAATTCCATTTTGCAAGTAATTTTAGTGTAGCTTGTAAGTGTATATAGTTAAAAGCTTATTTTGATAGATTAAGTTATTTCGTTTATTAGTTAGGAACCTTGTTGTTAGGTGTCCTTTTATTCAAAATTTCACGTAGTTTCATTTCCGTTTTAATTTTCATTTCCGACCATGTATAAGAAAGTTACGGCCAAAATTCCATTTTGTACAATAAATTTTGATCCTCCAATCACATTCATAGGTAATTTTGCAATATGTGTAAAAATTGAAATTTCTGTAGCAACCAGAATTATAAAAGCAAGCGCTCAGGAAATCTCTCTCTAGAATTTGTTCAAAAGTGAAATGTTAAAACAGTGTTGTTAAATTTGTGTTTACATAACCTAATTTATTATCGTCGAGAAATTTTACGTTACGAATAATTCGAGCACTTGTTTATATCTTCGGTTAACAATAAATAGTTCGGTCACCGATACCTGTCGTTTTAATAAATTTAAACGATTAATTGATGTCACGATTTTGTGAAGATTTGTTTACTGTTTTCCAATTTAAAATAATTCTTATATACCAAATTAAATTCCATTTTATTTGGTCAAAGTTTGTTTTATTTCTCCGGACATTCCTTTTAAATAAATATTATTTTCGGTAACTAAAATTAAAATTGTGTTAACAAAAATCTTGGATACTTAATAATTATTTTAAACGATATCATATAAAGATTTAAAACCATTTTAAATAAAAGTTACCGTATAAATAGTTAAAGTGCCGTTTTGAAAAAAGCATCTTGAAGCTTGGAAGTTGGTGTCTTCGAGAACCGAGATAGCAGTTGGATATTGGTAACAACTGTAGCCGAGTGAACATTGCCTGCATCCAGCTGAAGTTTGAAGACATCATTCAATCGACAGGAAGGACTGTTATTGAGTTTAAAATTTTATAACCCTGTTCATTGTTATTTTCCTGCAATTTATATTTGTTAACTATGTTATTAATTAAGAATTTCAATTATTTACTTGTGTAAACACCTTGAAGCTAATTATTCTTTTTCTAAATTTTCATTTAATCCAAACATTAAATTTCTAAATTAATTATTTGACATTTGACAGTTATTCTGGCACCTAGTTCATTAACGCAAGCGTTTGAAAGCAATTTATTCAGAGCAAATTTTAGGCTCTGAAATTCAATTACATATAGAACTTTTCTAATACTTGAAAAAATTTTATCTTCAACTAAATCTGGAACCCTATCCACTTATTCGAATTTTCTTCAAGAATTGCAAACGGTGCTCATTGGACAACCATGCAAACGAGTCGAAATACTCCCGATAACCGTTTTTACCAACATAGAAGGAACTACCAATCAAGAAAACACCCAAAATAAACTGTATAACAAATTACTCAACAAATGCACAAACATACAACTGCTAACCCTTCAAATAGAAATATAACAAGCAAAAAATCGTACGTATAGTAATAAGATAAACACCCAAATATGTAAACCCCCAAACGAAGAAGGTAGCAATCAAGTAAATCTTACAACCCAAACATGTAAGGTCTATAAACATACACAAAATAAAATAGTTTCCAAAACGTCCAAACATACAAAAATGCAATCGCGCAATCCCAAAGGCAAAGAAAAAATCCCATCCAAACATCTAAACACCCCAAATAAGCAAGAAAACCTACCAAAAACTGAAGCATGCAGGAAACCTGGCAGTCAAAAAACATACGAAAACAAGTGAACACTTAAAATTAAAAAAACTATCAAACAAGAAAACACCCCAACAAACAACAAAAAACTGGAAAGCAAGTTACTCTACAAAACACAAACATATAATTTACACCTGACCTCTATTGGTTCGTTAAACACAAATAAATTTAAGTTTACCACTAATATTAGCGATAACCAATGGACATGATAAATCAAGTCATAACTGTGCGTATTGTAGTTATAAAAATTTTAGTTGTAATAAATGTAAAATAAATAGGCACATAAGTAGTGTTGAACAGGAAAATAATTGTTAAGAAGAATTAGTAGGTAGTCGTATGTTCAATTTAATATGTTTTATGGTAAATCCAATTTATATTGATTGTATTACTAAAGGAATACCTTTTAAGATGAAGCTAGGTACAGGTGAAGGTCTAACCTGCCGTGGATTGAGAATTATTGAAACTTTTGGTTTAAGTTTGCCAGAAGTCAATTACTTATCATTTGACGATAAAGTTAAAACTGAAAGGGAGAAATTTAATGAGTTAGTTTGCTACAATTGTTATACAATTTCTTTATCTTCTAATGCAAAAGTTAAACCTATATTTTGTAAACGCTCCCAAATTTCTTATGCATGTAAAGACGCAGCTAAGAAGGAACTTGAAAGGTTAAGGGATAAAGGAGTTTTTGAAAAGATAGCAAACTGTTACTCAACATTAAAAATTAACAGTACAGAAATTAGGCTTTGTGCAAATTATATGTTTACTGTTACTAAATACTTGATGTAAGGAGTCCCTTACGAAGGAATGATAAAATCTCATAGGTGGAAGGCATGTATACCCCATGCCGCCCAGTGCAATACCACCACTTTTACCATGGGCTCCTTAATATTGGTGCCCCAACTTTCTGAGCTTGGTAAGGACTGCCGGTCATTTTCTCCTTCATTCCCTATGTACTTGCCAACACTCACTAGCCAAGCGTGGCGTTTTAAAGGCTAAACCCTTAAAATGACGAGTTCTAAAACAGACGCTATACCCCAGGTGAGTAGGGCAAGACTCCCACACTCTCACATCAATTCGTCAATTCGTCTCAGGATTTTGGGCGGGGACAAAAATTCGTCAATGCCAAAATCAAGACTAAGAAGAGCAACATCTGCCAGGAATAAAATTCTGCCCCATTCGGGTGCCCGGGAGGGCAGGACTCAAGCGACCTCGGTCGCCAACATCCGGATTCATTAGTGTAACATATGTGGTATCAGTTGAATCTTAATGCTGTTCACCAACATCTTGAACAAGTGCAACCGGACATTCTGTTTCTATCAGAAACACAAGTCTCCCCTGAAAGCACTGATTCGCCTGACCTGCGATTTCCCAGACGCAACCACTACTCTAACTTTAGCCTTAAAGGCGGAGTATGTGCGTATACCAAGCACAACGTAGGTTGTAAGGAGATGTCTACTTTGCAAAGCAACAAATTTGACGCGATTTGGTTTAAATACTCTGGGCCCCAATTTGTGAAATTCTACTGTTGTTTGTATAGGTCTCCCAATAATAACAACCTCCAAGATCTTTTTGATTACCTTAGTCTAAAAATAGACCACCTCTTATCACAGTTTCCACCTTGCGATATTTCAATTTTGGGAAATTTTAATGCCCACAACTCTAATTTTCGTCTACTATTAACCCCGCAGGTCATAGTGCAGAAGCATTTTCTGTATCCTATGATCTCACACAAATCATTTCCGAACCAACCAGAATCCCTCACAACCCTAACCATACTCCACATCTCCTAGACCTATTACTTACAACTAACCCACTGCGTATCCCAATGTTACTCGCCAAACAGATATAACTATATGGAGTTTCAAATCAGCTAACTGGAGCGAACTACGAGATTTTTTGCAACCTTCTCCTGGCGTGAGTGTTGCTTTAAAAGGTCCTCCTATTCAAAAATTGCTCTTTCAATAACTGAAGTTATCTTGATGGGTATGGAGTTATACATTCCCAAAAAACATAATCGTGTAGGTCATGCCCGTTCCCAATCCTGGCTTAATAGGGCTTGCACTGATACATTATCACAAAAGCATAAACTGTATACCAAATGGAAGTCAAATAAATCTATCGAAAGACACGCCAACTATATTGCCGCTAGGAGTAGTTGCAAAAGCATCATCACCAAGGCCAAAAAGGTGTTTGAAGGATGTAAATGCAAAGAATTAGTATCATGTCCTTTGGGTGGGCGTAAATTTTGGTTTTAGTACATCTTTCTTTCCTCCCATGACGTCTGGCGACGGAGCTGTAGTAGGTGATCCTGCTGAAAAAGACAACATCTTCGTCCATTACTTTGCAGCAAATTCATGTCTCAATGATTCTGGTAAAACTGTGTCGTCGTCCAAATCCACGCCATACGCTATCATACCAATCCACTTTCTTTACAAGCTCCTAGAATCAATTATCAATAAACTTGACTCAAACGAGGCGACTGGCCCTGACGGTATTCCAGCTATCGTCCTTAAAAAATTCCTGTATTGTCCAAACTCTTTTCACTCTCCATGTCATCTGGAGAGTTACACTTATCGTGGAAGTTGACAAATGTCCAATCTATTCCTAAAAAGGGCGACAAAACCGAACCCTCAAGCTATCGACCAATAGCTATTACTTCCATTCTGTCGAAAATCATGGAGAAAGTCAGCAACCACCAACTACTTTGGTTCCTCGAATCCAATAAACTCTAAAACGACCACCAGTATGGGTTCAGACAGTCGTTCAACGGGTGATCTTCTTTCATATGTCACCCAACTTTGGAATAACACATTGGAGAGGTCCGGTAAAACAGTCGTAGTAGCTTTAGATATTTCAAAGGCTTTAGACCAGGTTTGGCACAAGGGCCTACTTGGCACGCTCATTTAGTTCGGCTTATCCGATACGCTCATCAACTCGATATCCAACTTTCTTGACAAACGTATACAAGTTGTCTTTTAGAAAGAAATTACTATTAACGCGGTAGTACCCCAAGGATCAGTGATAGCTCCCACACTTTTCCTGCTATACATAAATGATCTCATTTCCTAACAACTAACCCGTTATATTGCTTTGCAGACGATAGCATTCTACATTGAAGTTTCCAAGTTTTCCCACAATAGGTCTAGTAAGGACGTTAAGGTAAAAATGGCAGCCTCAATGAACTTAGAATGTGTCCTTGAATGGGGAAGGAATAATCTGCTACGTTCAACGCCGACAAAACGCAGTGTTGCCTTGTGTCCGCTAAGAAAGACCGATCATTTCGTGCTGTAAATATGAATGGCTTAGAACTGAAGTTTTCAAACTCTATTTTCATGTTAGGGATGCCCGTATCATCGAACCTTTTGTCAGCCAGCAGAACAGCTGCCCGTAAACTGTACCTTCTATACAGATCTAAACAGTACTTCACATCGCAATAACTCCTTTTAGTGTATAAGGCTCACATTCGACCTCATCTGGAATACAATTCCCACCTGTGGATCAGTGTTCGCCAATACGCCCTTGATATGGCAAACCGCATCAAAAAAAGAGCTACAAGGCTTACAAATGACCAGTCTCTGACTTCTGACCTACATCGTGTCACACTAAACACTAAACAGGCTTAATCTACATTTTGGTGTCTGGTGTGCGTGGGTGTGTTTGGGTGTGTGATGGCGTGTGTGGGTGCGCGTGTTCATGTGTTCGTGCATCTGTGCGTCCGGGCTTCCGTGCGTCTGTACGCCCATGTACATGTGTGCTTGTATGCTCATGTGCGTGTGTGCGTGAGTGCATGTGGTGTGGTGTGTTCAGCGCTAGAGAGGAGATTTAGGCAGTTTTGATTTTCATCAAATACTAAACAAATATATATATATATATATATATATATATATATATATTATATATATATATATATAATAATAATAATAATAATAATAACTTTATTGCCCAACAGCAAACCAATTACAGAGCAAACTATATCATATTCACATATACAAAGATTTATATAAATATATAATCAACCCATCAACGTGAGTAGTAACTAATTAGTGTACTACCAATGATAATAATAATAATATATAATAATTATAATAACAATAATAACAATAATGCCCACAGAGTTAAGTGACTGTAAAACTATATATATATATATATATATATATATATATATATATATATATATATATATATAATACAGGTATGGAAAACATTATTGCGATTCTGATTTATAATAAGCTAGAAAGAAACCCAATAAGCATTATATGAGTGTGAGAGAGGCATAACTTTACCGATGTTGCCGCTTGTACACATTTGCATGTAGGCACAAAGTATGAACTACTTAGGTCTCCTTCAATCTAGCTTCAATGTTTCGTACGAAACCAAAGCAATTAAGATGATGTTGAAAAGTCTCGTGTCGTTTGAAACTATTTAGTAAATAGTTTACACTTAAACATTAAATGATAATACCTCAAACATCGAAGTTTATTGTACAGTACAGTAAGTATAATTTACGAAGAGAAAATAAGAATTAAAAGTATACATTACAATGCATCATGGTATTGAGCAAAACATTCTTTTTTTCATTTATACATAAAAATGTTCCACACGTAGTGCATTTTGAATGCGGCCTGGATTGAACGCCTTGCGCGCTACACTTTTCACAACGTCCTCTATTTGCAACAAAGATAGGCCAATGGCTTCCCCTATTGCCAAGCCGTATATCGGACGTAACACTATAATTATACCTCCTCTTCGAAGCTGTTGGTGGACGAGGATGGTCGCTTTTTACTTGTTGCGACACACATTGATGCTCCACAAAAACCGGTTGCTATGGTTCTATGGAATTGAAGCAGTGATGTCACAGACTCTCTCATTCTATGTTTAGAAATGACATATGCGTTAACAAACGTAATTTCCAACAACCACCAAAAAATTCGTTGCCACCACTTCTTCGATCTGCGATCAATTCCATAACATTGTCTCAAACGGTCGTGGTAATCTACCCCACCCATACATTCATTATAATCCCTTATTGCTAAAGGGACTTTAACAATAGTATTGGTAACACCTCGCAATTTTCTGTTTAACTCTACCACTTCTGATCCATGGAAGGAGGACACCATATTCACAATTTTAATATCGTTCCATTTGTAATAAGCAACGTCTGTATTTGACGTATAATGATCAAAGTCTCCTCGCTTTTTTTTTAGTGTTTTATCAGTAGCAATATTCTTTGGGACTCCCTTCCGATTGCTCGTAATTGTACCGCACGCGTACGTTCCTTCCAAGTATAGTTTTTCTAGCAACTTTACTGTTTGTCAAAATATATTCTTTTTTCTTCTTTCCAATCCTGTTCGGTCAGGTAGAGAACAACTCTCACCCAAACCGTAATGTTGATACTTCTTATCAACAGATTCATTCTTGCCTTGATAAATCTCAAATTTTTTTACAAACCCCGACATGTTGGCAAGACACCAAATTTTGTACCCTCATTTAATAGGATTCATCGGGTTGTACTGTTTTAATGAAGATCGACCCTTGAATTTGATTATGGATTCATCCACGCATAGGCTTTGACCACCGTCGTAGTTTACAAAAATTGAGTTCAGAGTATCTATCATGGGCCTAACATTGTATAGCTTGTCGCCATTGTTTTTTGGGATTCTTGAGTTGGCATTAACGTGGAGGTTGGAGAGCATGGCTTGAAATATGTTACGTGACATGGTTTGTTAATTCCAATAAATGATAACATTTGTCCTTTGATAATATTCAAGGTTTTACCTTTTTGAGTTCCGTATAAATTAGTTTGAAATCTAATACCTTCAATAGTGTCGCCCAAAAGCTTTAGAAATATATCAGCACCACTGTGGCAATCACTAAAAAATACTTCCTCCCATAGTTTTGTGCCGGGGCATTTGGCATGGTCGTTATTTCCATTTTTCTCCAGACTCTCCCAGGCTTTTGTTGTTTATCGGGTGGAGGTTTTTCTACAGCATGACGTTCAACTTCAGTAACAACAACAGGAAGGACCTCCTGATCTAGTTGTCTTCCTCAGGATAATTGTGACGATCTTCAAATAAATTATCTTCATCGTCAGATGACCCTATATCCATGTTTTCACTATTATCAATTGGAATAAAATCATCTAATTCGTTCTCTAATACGTCTAAAAGTTCTTGTTCAGTGTAGTACCTATATTTCATCGACATTCTGTAATAAAAATATTTATGTCGTTTAGAACCAACTGTACTTTTAAGTACCATTAATAAAAATCAAATTTTGAAATAAAAAAAATCACCTAGACATTGTTTGTAATGTAATAAACAAAAAAATAAACCACTTACCTAAAAATTATTAATAATCAACCAATTGGAATACTACAAAATGCAAAAAAAAAACTTTTTTAGAACTGATCAAAACAACACAATCAATCAGCGAAACTGGTAACATAATATAACCTCTCTTATTTCAAATAAACAGCTGTTCTCAATATAACAATAAAAAATTTACCACAATATGTATGACTTACAAGTACCGTTGGTTGAAAAAGTTCAAATAATCATCTGCACTATATAAATAGGTTTAGAAGTTGGTGGTACTTATAAGTACCGTTGGGAGCTTACGGTCTTGTGTAAAAAGATTGAACTGGTCGATAAAGGGTTAAGTTTAAGTTTAACTTTAGCATTATTATTCTTATTGAAAAACCAACTATACTTTGTAAGATTGTCGAAAAGACCTCCACATTGTGCAAGGTAGTAACCCAATCTGTGATAAAATTGAGTTCGGGGGAGTAATTGCACTTCTCATATCAATTATACTTTTATCTATTACACCAATATTTAAAAAAAATACAAATTCATGTTATCCAATAAATAAAATGTTAATTTGATCATTTTTAGTAATAATTTTAATATTAAGATGAATCGGAGCTAAATCTGTTAAAGATTCATTTATTTTAATAGGACAAATTTTAACTTCATTATATTTTTTATTTTTTCCAATTACATACTTAATATCAAAACTATGAGATAAAATTATATTTAATTAAGTTAATGAACTTGTTTAAGTATGTATTTTAAAATATAATGAAGAGCTTATACAGGGTGTGGCGCTAAGAGTTTTGATTAAAAGTAATGTCGGATACAGTTATGTTAAAAATCTGAAATTAAGAAACTGTAGGTTTTGGATGACGCTGAGTTCAAATATAATATTGTCCTGAATGTGGCACTTCCCGTTATACCGGAAGTACACGTCAACTTTGTTATTTTAAATGGAACCTAATATTTTTTAATTTTATTTTTTAATTTTATTTTCCAATTCTAGATCAAATGTGTGCACAACGTCCTATACCAAAAAATGAAGTATTTTCGAGATATTTCGATTTCTTTAAAATTTTGAAACAATCCTAGTTTACATTGAATAACGATATCTCCATTAATAACGAAGCTAGTGACGTGAAATTCTAACCAATAAACAACAAGCGCGTGCTCGTTCACTCCATATATCCATCTCATTGATGTCTCATACAAGGTGTTTCAAACTTAGCCGCCAACGTACACAATTCAAATCATTTATAAGTTGCTTATTTTAAATAGAACGCCCTGTACTTTATTACATTTTCCGCTGTATTTTTTTAAGCCAATTCGTTTTGTATCAGTATTCCCCGGTCTAGGACGTTTAGGCGCGCCTCTTTAGGCGCGCACCGTTAGGCCCGCGCTTTTAGACGCAGCGTCATTAGGTGCGAGCTCTTTTAGGCGCGCGAACTTTTGGGCGCCGGAACATTAGGCGCGGGTACAGATAGGCGCTACTTGAATGATTCTAACATTATCGAGCGGGAGTATGAGTTATGTATAGGCACGTATATGCTCCAAGCTGGCGGATTACATTTTTTATTCAACCCCCTTAATGAGGGTATGAAATCAAAGGGATTAAAGGTTATAAGACGGTAAGGTTTAAGCAATGGTTTTCTTTTAAATCTGGATGGCATATTTCATTCATTGATTAAATTACCAGATGATTAAACGTTTTGAAGAACACTTTCAAGGTTTCTAAAAAGAATGTAGGTACGTTGCAAAAAAAACTGAACTCTGCAAACCGTATGGTGATATACAGGTATGCAATAAAATATACTGTAAAAGTTCCAAACGCTCAATGTAATATAGATATGTGATATAGATATGAAGTTTATGGATTATATGCCTTAGTTTTTATATTAACACATTATCATACATACATACATACATACATTTCGAGCTAAACAAAACTATTAAAAAACCGCTCATATTTTTCCATTGCATGTCCACATCATTCTGAAACGTATCCACATGGCGCCTAATTGTACCCGCGCCTAATGTTCCGGCGCCTAAAAGTTCGCGCGCCTAAAAGAGCTCACGCCTAATGACTCGGCGTCTAAAAGTGCGCGCCTAACGGTGCGCGCCTAAAGGAGCGTGCCTAAACGTCGCTTTCCGGTATTCCCTATACCTAAATCCAACCACTTTTGAGATATTTCATTATCTTAGTTAAAACATAACAACACTTAATTATTTCAACATTAGTAAAGGGTAGGCCATGATTTGCATTATTTAAGGTGATATTTTGTTATTTTTTCATAAGTTATTAATTCTGAAAAGTAACCAATGGCCTGAAAGGATCATTAATTGTGGATATCATTAAAAACGTTGACTAGGTATTTTCTATTAATTTAATTAGCACCATCTACTCATAAACATTTATGAATCCTTTTCATTAAGTTATGTCTTGTAATTCTGGTAATATGGTCGGGTGTTAGAGAATCAAAAGCAAGTAAGACTCTCTGCATCATATCTTCCTTTGTCAAAACAGGTTTGGAAAATACCTGATTTTTAATGTAACCCCAAATACCAAAATCTAGAGGAGCCAAATCAGGAGAGCGAGCTGGCGTAATTTCAGATTTTTAACATAACTGTATCCGCCATTACTTTTAACCAAAACTCTTCGCGCCACACCCTGTATACTCTATTAACTTTACTATAGTTAATGAACTAAATAATTTGGACAAAAATATACAATTCGGCACTTGCAAAAATACTGATTTTCAATTCCTGTTGACAGTAGCAATTAAATGTGTCAATGATACTAGCCTACTCAAAAGACGCATGTATGGCATCAGCGCTTTTAGTTTGTTGTACAGTCTTTGTTTTACTTATTATAAGTCAGACCCGCGATAATATTTTTCCATACCTGTATAGGTATGTATATCAAAGATATAAAAATACCATTATATAAACCTTAAACATATCGATAAATTATGCGCTGTGCAATTTTTTGGTGCGTGGTGTAATTCCTGATGTAGAAATTAAGTGTTGGTTCTATTTTTTTCAATATATGAGTAACGGATATATACATTTTTTAAAGGAAATTTAACTTTTCTTTATAAAGTTTCTTAAGATATTCCAAAATTGGTCAAAAAATTAATTAAAGGCGACTGAAAATCCTTAAACTGTAGTATCGATCTTTTATAGAAGCCTTACACCTGAGCGCGCGGGGTCAAGTCTGGCCGAGGTAACCGTTTTTCCTAAATGGAGAAAAACCAAAGCATTCCTTCTTCTCGGATAGCAAGTAAAACTGTAGGTGTCGTGTTAATCTGATGTTCGACACGTCAAAGATACCTCAATAAAGGCACAATTGCTTTAGTAGGTCAAAATTCTAATGACGGGAAGTACTAATAACAATTAGTAGTTGATGCGCATAGATGTGCCTGACGTTTCCGTTTGTGTCTAGATCTGGGTACACAAATATAAAAACAATGTCTATCAACCTCCATCTGACATTAAGTTTTAAACGTCCATCTGACATAACGTCCATCTGACATAGATTATTGCTTTTATTTTTACAATGTTCCCTATATTCGTTATGAACGAAGTGGATGCATAATTATCCTAATTTTTTTAATTACGTAGTTGTTATCTAGTTCTGGCACAACCGGAAGTGATACATAATTAAAAATGTTTTAGATCAGGATGGTACATTTCAAAAGGTAAGTGTAGACAATTTCATTTTAAAATGTAAAATGTGTAACCTGTATATCAGTCGCATATGCTTTCGCTAGATGACGTGAAGGTACAAATTAAATATTAATAGTATTGTCTTTTCTAAATGCTTTATTTTACCACAGTGAAAAAAAAAGCTTGACGGTATAAGTAACGTTAAAGCAATATTTAACACATACAGTTGCCCATTATTTTTCAGAAGCGCAGCATTCTCCTTAAGCGCATGTGTCATGTACGCGTAAACAAATTTGCAATAATATCACTGATTCTAAATATCGATTTCAACGAGCCGAAGTTTAAAAAAACTTAAAAGTGGAAATACATCGATTTCATTCATCAATTTGATTTTGCTCATTAATATTCGAGCTCACTACAATATGTTTAATGGATATATTAAAAAATAAAAACCACCCACTTCAGAAATAGGTTAATGGAAGTTACCGAGAAATTCACTTTATATTATAGTAGTTCTACAAAAAGACGTTGAAATTGATTGAATTTAAACCAATTGTGTTTTTTATCAGGTTTCTATCACAGCAGAAGCCGATAAAAATAAAATCGCGTGTTCCAGTTTGATATCTTATCTTCATTATGAAAGTTTTCTATCAAGTTCTAGCCTTATGTAAACTTCTATTGCTATAAAGGTAAATATCCAACTTACAATGCTACGGAAATCAATACGTAAATAAATAATACTGTTGTAAGGAAGTAATGAAATTTAATCTATTTAGTTCTGTTGTGTCGGATTATATTGGAATGAATATTTTCAATACACTTAAAGAAGTAAAGTAACACTAGACATTTTATCGTTTCTAATTTTGTAGGTGCAATGACCTATTTTATGTAAGTACTGTAAATGTGATCAATTTAGAACTGAATAATCATCACATTTACATTAGAATTGCCTCACAGGAGTAATTTCTATCAACCTTTAGTATGTTTATTTGAGTGAAACAAATACACTACACTTACATTTTTTAACCGATTCTTGTAGAAATTAATTATTTTGTGGTATAAAACTAAATTTTAATGCTCCAAGGAGCGTTTAAACAGAAGGGGTAAAGAATACTTCCTGTGCGCAAATAATTTTAGTGAAATTAACAGTTATAAATATATTATTGCAAACAGACAACGTTTCTTAATGGATCACTGGTCCAGAAAAGAATTTACGAATTGTATAAAATAGCCACGCTTTCGCTCACCTAAAGGATAAAAGGGGGATTGTAAATATCCTATGACGTTGGAAAAAAATTTAAAGTATCCTTCTTCTAACTTAAAATCCAGCACTTTTATGAGATTTCCAGGTGGAGTGTCAGGAAACTCTAAAATTGAACTTCTGGTTGTGGCCACAATAATACTATTGCTAAACGTAGCAATTTCTTCTTGCATTTTCTTTTTCTCCAATCTAGAACAAAAATTGTGTGATACAAAGTACAATAAAAACTCAATTTTATCTTAACTTAAATTGAAATCTTAAGAACGGTTGTTTTAAGAGAGTTGACCGTAACGATACTGCAGAATTTATTATATCCAGAGATTTAATTAACCTGACTAATATTTAAATTGCCCTCAAACTTGCACAAAATTAAATGCAATACGAATTCCAGGGTTACTAAATAAAGTAAGTTATTTCTTCGGAAATTCAGTTTAAAAATGAGGTAAATTTTACGTTAAAAAGAAACTTAAACGTATGTTTTAATAATGTTAGAGGTACTGTTATACACTCATGACATATTTAGCAAAATGTTTTCAATTTAATTTCGAATATTTCACTTTAATTAGTATCCAATTCTGTGTATGTGTAGTTATAAGATAATTCTGTGATCATAAAACTGTGTATCAAATTAATCGTTTCATTAGTTATGTATGCCGTAGTAGAATCTTACAGGTAGTAATTACGCACATCACCGTAAAAGGATTAAAAAGTAGAGTCGACATTGCCGTATTTTACATTGTATTATCAAACCCAAACTCCAATTTGTAACTGATGTAAGTTGTTGAAAATTCAAATATTACTTACGCACGATAATTTATAATAATTGTGAAAGAATGTATGGATATAGTTGACATTATGAGAGAATCCCGTTATCGGATTAGCGCTTTTATTCAAGCACTACGGTTGAAGATGCAACTGTCATTTTTAGACATATGACGAAGACGGAAAGAAATTTGTTATGTAACCCTGCGGATAGTGAAGTAAAACCTACTCTGCACGATAAAACGTATGTTCAATTTAAGTACATGCATTAGAGAAGATGCAAATGTGTATCGGCATGGCTTTAAATAAATGACAATCGACTTGAAATCATTTACACTGCGCTACTTCAATTTCTTTGCTTACATCGTTTTTACCTTACAACCTACATATACATATGTAGGTATAGAAGGTTATGCAATAGACATTTTTTTCACTATCGTTAAATCGGCCATCATGTCTGGCTGACTGTGTGGATGTATGTTAGTATACACGATAACTTGGCCAAGTTTCGCCAAGATCGGCAATGATGCTTGGATGTCTGGATGCCTGTGTGCTCATTTTACTACTTTTGGCCAAGTTTCGTAAAGAACGGCCATCATGTCTGGCTGGCTGTTAGAATGTATGTTAGTATACAAGATGGCTTGGCCAAGTTTCGCCAAGATCGGCAATGATGTCTGGATGCCTGCATGTGTGTGTGTGTGTGTGTGTGTGTGTGTGTGTGTGTGTGTGTGTGTGTGTGTTGTGTTGTGTTGTGTTGTGTTGTGTTGTGTTGTGTTGTGTTGTGTTGTGATGTGATGTGATGTGTTGTGTTCTGTTGTGTTGTGTTGTGTTGTGTTGTGTTGTGTTGTGTTGTGTTGTGTTGTGTTGTGTTGTGTTGTGTTGTGTTGTGTTGTGTTGTGTTGTGTTGTGTTGTGTTGTGTTGTGTTGTGTTGTGTTGTGTTGTGTTGTGTTGTGTTGTGTTGTGTTTGTTGTTGTGTTGTGTTGTGTTGTGTTGTGTTGTGTTGTGTTGTGTGTTGTGTTTGTGTTTGTTGTTGTGTTTGTGTTGTGTTGTGTTGTGTTGTGTTATGTTTGTTTGTTGTTGTTGTGTGTGTTGTGTTTTGTGTTTGTGTTGTTTGTTGTTGTTATGTTGTTTGTTTGTTGTTTGTTGTTGTGTTGTGTTTTGTGTTGTGTTGTGTTGTATGTTGTGTTGTGTTGTGTTGTTGTTGTTGTGTTGTGTTGTGTTTGTTGTTGTTGTTGTTGTGGTTGTGTTGTGTTGTGTTGTGTTGTTTGTTGTTGTTGTTTGTGTTGTGTTGTGTTGTGTTTGTGTGTGTGTTGTGTTGTGTTGTGTTGTGTTGGTGTTGTGTTGTGTTGTGTTGTGTGTTGTGTTGTGTGTGTTGTGTTGTTGTTGGTGTTGTGTTGTGTTGTGTTGTGTTTGTTGTTGTGTTGTGTTGTGTTGTGTTGTGTTGTGTTGTGTTGTTATGTGTTGTGTTGTGTGTGTTGTGTGGTGTGTGTGGTGTGGTGTCTTGTGTGTTGATGTGGTCGGTGTGCTGTGGTGTGGTGTGTGTGTGTGGTGTGTGTGCGTGGTGTGGTTGTGTGTGTGTGTGTGTGTGGTATGGGTGTGGTATGGGTGTGATGCGTGGAGTGTGTGTGTGGTGTGTATGTGTGTGTTGTGTGTGTGTGTGTGTGTGTGGTGTGTAGTGTGAGTGAGTAGGTGGTGAGTGTGTGGTGTGGTAGTGAGTGGAGTGAGTGGCGTGGTGTGTCTGTGTGTGTGTGTTGTGAGTGTGTATCTGTGGGTTGTGTGTGTGTGGTGGTGTGTTGTGTGTGTTGTGTGTGTGTGTGTTTGTCTGTGTGTGTGTGAGTGTGTAGCTGGGTGTGGGTGTGCGGTCGTGGTGTGGTGTGTGTCAGCTGTGTGTGTGTGTGTGTGTGTGTGTGTGTGTGGTGTGTGGTAGCGTGGTGTGAGTGCTGGCAGTGCAGTGCAGCGAGTGCAGTGTGTGTGTGTGGTGTGTTCTGTGGGTGGTGTAGTGGGCGTGTGTGTGGAGTGGTGTCTGTGTGTGTGTGTGTGTGTGTGTGTGTGTCTGTGTGTGTGGTGTGTCGTGTGTTGTGTGTGTGTGTGTGTGTGTGTGTGTGTGTGTGTGTGCGCGCGCGTGTGTGTGTGTAGTGTGGTGTGAGAGTAAGCGTGTGTGTAGTGCTAGTGCAGTGGTGCAGTGCGAGGCGAGTGCAGTGTGTGTGTCTGTGTGTGTGTGTGTGTCTGTGAGTGTGTATCTGTGAGTGTGTGTGTGTGTGTGTTGTGTGTGTCTGTGTGTGTGGGTATCTGTCTGTGTGTGTGTGTGTGTGTGTGTGTGTGGGTGTGGGCGTGTCTGTGTGTGTCTGTGTATGTTGGCGTCTGTGTGTGTGTCGGCGTGTGTGTGTGCGTGTGTGTGTGTTTGTCTGTGTGCGTGTTTGTGTGTGCACGAGTGTGAGTGTGTGAATGTTTGTGTGTTCGCGTGTGCGTGTGCTTGAGCGTGTGCGTGTGCCTGTGCGTGTGCGTGTGCGTGTGCGTGTGTTTGTGCGTGTGCGAGTGCGTGTGCGTGTGCATGTGCGTGTTCGTGTGCGTATGCGTGATCGTGTGCGTGTGCGTGTGCGTAAATGTGTAAAACAGATATTGCAGCTTTATAAGCTTCGTTTCACTATTTGAAATGTTGTTGTAGGATCTCTATTTAAAATTTGTGTGTGTGTGTGTGTGTGTGTGTGGGTGTGTGTGTGGGTGTGGGTGTGGGTGTGGGTGTGTGTGTGTGTTGTGTGTGTGTTGTGTGTGTCTGTGTGTGTGTGTGTGTGTGTGTGTGTGTGTGTGTGTGTGTGTGTGTGTGTGTGTGTGTGTGTGTGTGTGTGTGTGTGTGTGTGTGTGTGTGTGTGTGTGTGTGTGTGAGTGTGTGTGTGTGTGTGTGTGTGTGTTTGTCTGTGTGTGTTTGTGTGTACACGAGTGTGAGTGTGTGCGCGTGTGCGTGTGCTTGAGCGTGTGCGTGTGCCTGTGCGTGTGCGTGTGCGTGTTCGTGTGCGTGGGCATGTGCGTGCGTGGTTACGTGGTTGCTTGGGCGGTTGCGTCCTTGCGTGGTTGCGTGCGCGTGCGTGCATGCGTGTGTGTGAGTGTTTGCGTGCGTGCCAAGTATAGTCACTCTTAACACATTCACTGCTACTTCACAAGGGGTTCTTGCCCCAGTGGCGGAAATTTTTTTTGAAAAACGTTTGTTTCTTTTGATGTCAGCAATTGATAGTTAGTGATGGTAAGTAGTTATATATACAAAATTAGTTTATAATTTTAGTCATTTTGTTTGGCTCCTATCGGAGTCACGCGCACCTAGTGAAGAATTTTGACTCAGATGCTGAGCGGTGCCTATCGGAGCCTCATATTGTAGCTCATGTATTTAGATACACATTGTTGCAATAAAAAGACAAGTTTAATAATGTACTTATATATTAACACACGCAAGAATAATATACCAAAAAAAATCCAAAAAACAACATTTTTATAAAATAAACAATAAACTCAAACTTTTTTTTACATAATGATACGGAGCTAATTCAAAAGAAAATCATATTTTACAAAAATATAAAATGCATTTGTCTTACATATCAAAAAAGGACATAAATTTCTTTGAGCACAAAAAATGAGCCAAGCTGTTTTACTAGTGAACGCTGACAAAACACTCACCGACGCAAAATCCAGGCTATGCTGGACATTTCTCGCAATGGTAAATAGTTTGTTTTCTCAGTTTTTTGCTACTGCAAACATCTTTTGCGCGGTATACGTCCGTCTTTAGCTTTAGAAGCAATTTTTGTTAGCGCATGTTTTTCCAATAGATTTTGTCTAGGGTTCGGCGTTCCGGTATCTTCTATTTGTAGAAGCCCGCATAAGACCGATAACCTAAATTCATATAAAGGCATTCGGCTTCCTGAATATTTCTGGTATAGAAAATATGAATTTAGTAGCATAAGCTAAATGGATGCATATTTTGTTGTACCATCTTAGGCGTCTTTCTGTCACATGGATAGTAAGAATTCATCTGGTCCTGTCTGTCGATTCCACCCATGTGTTTATTATAATGTAAAATAGCAGTAGGTTTTTGTCGATTGTGGTTTCGTTTATCTACGTACTCTACCATCTCGTTATTGTACTTATTTGAGATATATAGAACATCACGCTTATCTTTCCATTTTCCAACCATGATGCTGTCAGAGTACTTGGCAATCGTTTCCCTTTCTTTAATTTTTTAGTTACCACGTCGTTAGGATTATGTTTTCGTTTGACGTTGAGCGTTCCAGTACATTAAGTGGCACGGCCAGTAAGGCGGCTTGCCAATTCAAAGGAATTATAATAATTATCCATGTAAATGGAATGGCCAGAATCTAATAAATTTAGTACCACTTTAGTCGTATGACCTTTTCCACCACTGTCATCTAAGGCTCCAGTATACACCTGCGATCTTAAAATTATACGGTTAGGCTCTGTTACCATATATAACTTTACACCATATTTGTGGCGTTTATTTTTTATATACTGGCGAAAGATTAGGCGTCCACGCCAAAGCACCATCGACTCGTCAAGAGATAGTTCTTTACCTGGGTAGTAAATACTTTCCATTTTGGTACTGAAGAAATTCAAAATAGGGCGTATTTTATGAAAACGATCCGTTACAATTTCATCGCGACCCGGATTTTTGGCAAAATGTAAACAGCGCATAATTAATAAAAAACGGTCCCGACTCATATGCGAAGAAAAACATTTCAAATTAAAAAGCGGATGTCCCTTCCAATAATCTTGCAGTCGGTTGAGTTTGATGGTTCCCGTATGAAATACTAGAGCAAGAAATTTTAACATTTCTTCACATGTGACAGACTTCCACCTCGTTATTCGTGAATGTTCGGAAATCCTCTCTGAACAAAAAATCTCTTCGGCGTACCGATTTGTTACAGTAACCACCAAATTGAGTATTGCATCGTCGAATGAAATGCGAAAATAATCGACGAGCTTGTAATCACCAGGAATTGGTACTAAAAGTTCATTTTTTTTCAACAATCGGAAATCGTTTCTATTTCCAGGAGCGTCTCCCCAGTTTGGTTCTAAATCAGGCTGGACATTTGCAACTACTTACTGCCTGTCGAGCTGGCTGCTGAGGAAGAACATCATTATCTAGGCCATCACCTGAACCACTATTTGAGCATTGTTGTGCACGTAACAAAAGCGGCAAATCATCTTGAAAAACTAAAATATATATGTTTACTATTCAACGCCAATAAATACAAAATAGAAACAAACCTGATTCATCTTGTTCTGGATCTTCCTGGTCCGATTCAGAAGAACCACTATAATCAGAAGGAGTATCCCCATCATTCAGATTATTCAAATTACCAAGAAATGTGTCGTCCTGGTCACTTGAATACATTAAAATGGATAATAGCTCTTCATCAGTAATATGTTGAGGATTTTTATATGTTAATTAGCTCTTTTTGGTCTTGAGGTTCCCGGTTCACCCTCTGCCATCACAAAAACACGAAACGAAAACGGCACGGATAAATACAAATTATAGTACATAATCTACACGCTCGTGTACGCAAAAGTAACTACACAACGTGCTCCGATCGGGGACGTGCGCACTACCGGGTGAAACGATGCGGCTCCGATCGGGGACATGCGCACACAATGTGTTAAAAGGACTGATACTTGATTTACAATTCAGGAGGACGTAGAACATCATTTAGGGGAAGCACAACTTTTAAAACGTTTGGACTTGCTGCATTGTTTCCTACTCATTATACATGCATAATGAACCTTTGGCACAAATAACTAACAGGTTTAAAGAATTAAGTAACGTAGAACCAAAAGTTATTTCGTACCCAAATACAACCACTTTCTATCTTAAATTGTTACATACTAGTGGACTATTGCTCTCATTATTTGCTCATGCCCATTACGTGCAATGTCAAGAAGTTATAGTAAACGTCTCTACGGTATCAATTTGCATATATTATAAAGAAGATTGATATATGCTTGTTAATGAACAAGTTGTTCAAGTACATAGTATATTTTCTGATTCCATGAAAGAATTTAAGAAATATGACTTTTTATATAGCTATTCAGTTGATTAAAGAAATATATATTGACGTTGTCAGTAACTTGTCTGATGACCTATAATTCCTTTGTGTTAGTATTGTAATAGCAAAATGCATTGTTTTTCTATATTCTAAGAATTATGCGTCTGTACTATTGACACATACACTTTTAACATAGATAAGCATCTATTAAATTTAAGGTAGCTTATTCTCTGTATCCAAAATTTTGCTTTGAAGGTTTAAATACACTAGTTTTAATTATGAACTTAATTGTACTTGAATTTTAAACACAGGTTAATCACTAATATTGTAAGCAGATGTTTATATTAATATTATTAATTCATATATAGAGCTTTGAAAATGCTTTTTAAGAATGTCTGCACTTTATTACATAAAATATAGTTTGAGTAGGCTTTAAGAATTTGAAAACTTATTTCGTTTCATGATGCGCAATGGGTATATATATATATATATATATATATATATATATATATATATATATAATATACATATACATATATATATAATTTCTAGCACCTAGTTTCCCATCATGGCAGCTACATAACACCGCAGTGACATCCATCAATTGCGTGTTATGTACGTACCTGAATCATGTCTTAAAGATGATAGCTCAGAACGTCGGAAAGGCATGCATAAATGGCGTTGCTGCGACATAATGTCGTTGTTATAACGTCATAAATCATCTTTACTTGAAATCGACTTGAAATATACCTTACGCTCACACCTGGGTTGCAGTCTGAACGAATCCCACTGTGCGTAGCTTTCAAGTAGACAGATATATAGATGGTGGGGATTAGAAATCTAAATTATCACGTAGCTGTTATTAATGAGATTTTTACCTATTTGTATTAAAACATGTTTTTTAATATCGATCTTATTTCCGCGTAGTGGCCACATAATATTCTTAGCATATATTTTCCCGCTCCTTGTGCCAATTTTTGGCTGTTGTCTCACTCGTATTAAAATTTTTGATTTTTCTGTTATTTATAAATTTCTTCACATCATTTAGGGTACATTTACATATTTTAGTTTGTTTTCTAATTAATCAGTCTGATATAATGTTTTTATACCATTTCATGAATATTATCCGTTATTTCTGACTGCCCGTTATTTTCTTATTGCACGTTATTGGTAAACTAACCACATCATTTATACGCAGGAAATTGATGAAGCGTGGTTTCCGTTGCACATTTCGCTATAAATGCACCTCTTTCAGTCTGCTCATTTTCCGGTGTAATAGTTTTTAATTACCTTCTTTGAATTCTTGTATTAATTTATTACGTTAAAAAATGAAAACTATACGAATACCGAAAGTTCAGGGATAAGGTAAATAGAAAATTCACAAATATCTAATACCTAATACCGTATTGAAGGAGGATTAAGTAAAGCATGCGGTGGTGTACAAATTAGCGTCTCTATCGTTGGCATATAACACATTGTTTTCAGATGCAATATTTTTAAGAGGAATGATGCCTTTATTTTCGTGTATCATTAAATCTTGAAGAAGGATAAGTTGTTGCTGTTCCAGTTGCGTCCTCATCCGTGAAACAACTGGCTCTAGATCCATAAGTACATTTACCTCTAAATTGTTTAAGAATGCGAATGTTACCATACCCCTTTGTTCACGTTTTATCTAACATTAATTGAAAGAAATAATATTGTTAACCTTTACGTTATATGGTATCTCGTCATTATAATAAGGCTTATTATTATTCCGTATCTTTTCGTATTTTTACGTAGTATAAATAATCGTTTAGGTCGTGCGGTGTAGGCTGGAAGAATTGAACCGGTCTGGTAATTATCTACTTACATCTATTAGTGTTCTTCTTTTAATAATTAATTGAGTATTTGCCGCTTAATTTGACATATATTCCCATAGAATTACCCACCGGTTCTGAGAACTTCGAGAACTACATGAACCACTAAAACTGTGTGGTTCTCTAAAAGTGTCTTAACGTACAATTAGTGCGAATTAAATGTGTTAAGAATGAAGAAAAGAATACTTTTCGTAGATTTGCAATTAAGATAGACATATTTAAAATGGTACAGCGGAGGGACTCAGGTTGCTACTTGTAAAACTAGGTAGTGAAATGTTGACCAAGAAATCGCGCAGTATAAGAAAAATTTTTGCTAATCACAAGCAGAACCTAGCACAGATTTAAGTCCAGTAGTTAAAATGTTTGAACTACGAACCATGTTTGGAATCTATTAAACTGTACATATGTTTCGTTTCCAGCCCATTGTGTGCGAAAAACGTTCAAGCCGATTCAATGAAAACTTTGGGGTAGCTGTATGCATGTTGTGCAAATAAGCAAAAAATACTTTAACGTCAATCACAGCTAAATTTTAACCCCGTTGTTAAAATTGAATGTTAACGTAGTCACATTAAGAATTAATACTTTTGTAAACTGGACAAATTGTGAGCAATATAAAATTCAAAGAATCGGGAGAAAAAGTTAAAGACGATAGAGGCGTATCTACAGAGCATTATGGTTGTAAGGCAGCTTGGTCTATAAGCTATTTCTGCATTACTGATTCGATCGCCTTTGCCGCGTATCGACCATTGACATGGTATGTGGTGCAGTCGTTTTCCTCCATCGGTGGTATAGTGCGTGGCACATGTAGTTACCTATCCGTATATGATAACTTTACTTCTCATCATCGTAGATTCAATTTCTCTGCGGAGACTATAAAAATTATATTGCCAAGGCCTTGGTGTTAGTCTTGGGTGTGACCATGGAGTTGGCCTTGCACTGGGGATTTGTATCCTAATAAGTGTCCCTAGCCTTATAAGACGGGAACTTGTTCTAGGACTTCGCCCTTGTCATAAAAAAATTGTAATCTAATAATGGGGAAGAAGAAGAATAGATAAGATATGTAAACAAATGTTTCTTCATAATAAAAAAAAAGATGTTATTTAATCTGTTATAATTATTAATATTTATTAGGGCCACTTTTGATTTTTATCAGATATTTCAAGGATATAAAGAACCTAGACCTTAAACGATTATGTTCTACGCTGTCCTTAAGTCTGAATTTAAAGCGTTAACTCAAATTTTTTTAATATGTAAATAATGACCTCGAGATTGTAAAGTATGAGATGACCTTGTATTATTGATATTTTATAGAAGCAGATGTATTTTTTAAGTTAACATGTCTATTAAAATTATTACATTTCTTTTAAGTTCCATTTGTAGGTTGTGACCTTGTATACATACGAATTTTATTACAACAGCATACTTAGTTTTACATTATACATATAAATGAGTAATTAGATTTACAAAACATGCTTGAAATGTAATCTGGCCTTCAGAATTTTTTATAAGAAACGATTTCACCTTGAGAAAAAGTCACCTTCAACGGGTCTTGTTTCTCTTCTCTATGTTTATCTTTTATGATTTGGAATTCATGCAAGAGAAGATGTGTGAGGGGACGAATGATAGATTTCTGCATGAGTCCGATCTATACGTGGCTGCTAATGTTGGCTCCGTTTGAATTAATTACACTGAGAGTCTGGATAAGCGATACCTGATGTGCAGCGAGAAAGTGCACATTTTCAGGGAAGATCATGTTGAATCATTTCTATCGTATGTTGCCAAGAAAGCGCGACAATTTAAAGTTACATGCATTGCACATAACATGAAGGGGTACAATGGGTGTTCTGTGGTTAGATGCATACTAGCTAATAATAACCGATGGAGACCCAGAGTCATCTCCAATGGTCTAAAATTAATCTCCATTCAATGCAACGATATCAGGTTTATTGACTCCCTTAATTTCATTCCGTCACCAATTTCGGCATTTACGAAAACTTTCAATTTCCCCGAGTCCAAGGGATATTTCCCATTTCTCTTCAACACATCCGCGAATCAGAATCACGGCGGTCCTTTGCCTGCACTTGAATACTATTGTGCAGGAGAACGAACGGCAAACTTTTATACTAGCACGCGACAGAGACCCAAAGTAATTGTGTTTTCAAGATGAGTGAAGAGATGGTTAGGTATTGCTTGACGGATGTTAAGATCCACGATAAAGGTTGCATTGGTTTCTGGTTAACCTTCACGACCCAAAATAAAGTCGATCCGTTTGAGGAGTCAATCACCATTGCTAGTACCTGCAATAAAGTGCTTAGTAGACTTTTCCTCAAAAAAAACACAATCGGGCTCATTCCAAAGGGCGGTTACAGACGTACCGACAAACAGTCAAAAGTCGTAATACAGTGGTTACGCTGGGTAGAACATTCACAACAGGTGACCATACAGCATGCCGGAAAATCTCGTGAGTTCAGAACACATGACGGTGTTAAGGTCGACGGTTATTGCTCTAAATCAAATACAGTTTACGAGTTTCTGGGATGCTATTGGCACGGTTGCGAGGAATGTTTCCCCAATCAAAGCAATATTGACCCAAAGCTGAATGTAAATACATCCATGTTTAACCGAAACGACGAGAACAATTTCAGATTCTACGCGAGCGCGGTTATAATCTAGTGGCGATGCGTGAATACGATTTTAAAAAACTAATACTTGCAAACAATTTTTGTACAGAATCTAGGCGGTCAAGATGACGAACCCTTAAATCCACGAGACGCGGTTTACGGTGGTCTCACTAATGCCAGCAAACTCTACCATGAGTGTGACGGATTTAGTGAGAAAATCAAGTTTTATGACGTGTCCTCATTATACTCTTATGTAAATATATGCTGTAAATATCCTGTAGGTCATCCGATAATTCACGTAGGTTTAGATTGTAAGAACATTTCATTGGACACGGTGGAGGGTTTAGTTAAATGTGGGGTACTACCGCCCTCCAATCTCTATCACCCTGTTTTACCTCTAAAGTTGATGTTTTTGTTATGTAGGACTTGTGGTGTTGAGCTAAATGAAGGAGAATGAGGACATAGTGAACCCGGGCGTTGTTTCGTAGGAACGTTTGTAGCGGACGAGTTGCGTAAGGCTATCGCTAAAAACTACAAAGTTTTGGATGTTTTTGAGATTTGGGTGAATGAGGTAAACACATATGACAAAGCAACGAGGCAGGGAGGACTGTTTAGTGGTTACATCGATAATTTCCTGAAACTCAAACACGAATGTTTAAGATGGCCTAGCCATTGTACGTCGGAAGTCGCGAAGTTGAACTACATAACGGAATATTACGATAAGGTACTTGGCCAAACTAACGTTAAACTCTTTTTGGGGTAAGTTTGGCCAACGTGAAAAATTAACTCAGAGCAGTATTGTATCTGAGCCAAAGGACTTTTTCAAATTGTTTACAAATCCTTTGGTTCAAGTGTATCAATTATCCCCATTAGTGATAATGTGGTGGTGGTAAGTTGAGGTAGACAGGAGGGTAAGGGCGAAGTAGTATAGCTATAGGGATCCTAACTCACCGTGCACGTACGCGTTCCCCGTTTCAAGGTCACAGGTTAGTAACATTGCCTATTTTAAGGGGTAGCTGCTAAGTAAAGGCCACGTGGTTTGTACTCCTGCCAAGGCCACGTGTTAGGTACCCCCGCCTCTTCAAGTCATGCTTGCACGAGTCCTTCAAGGTCACTAGAAAAGTTACTAGACTGTTGATTATCCTGAAGGTCATTGCCCTCAAGCAAGTCTATGCATGTTTCGAGGCCACGCCCTATTCTGAGAAATCAAGAAGGTGGCTCATTGTTTAAAGTCTATGCTTTCAAGGTCAGATAATAACGCTCACAATGAATCTTCAGACATCTTATATATATACACAATTGTAATTCAAGTTAAATGGATTGTACTGTAATGAGTAAAAGCATGCAATTGCAAAAATGCATCCATATAGTATGATTTGTAATATTATATTCAAGTACTGCATAATTGCAACGTGTTAGGTTGGTAACCTGCTAAGTCAAGGTCAAAGGTAAAAAGTTGCAAGGTAATCAAAATAGTATTCAAGGTCGAAGACTTACGGTTGTCATATTTCTTAGAAATATAAAAAGGTGAAAAGCTAAAATAGAAATTGCCAGGTAATCATAAATAATTTTCAAGGTTAAACTTTTTAACGAAATATAAATTTTGGAGCTGATCATCATATTTCTAGTCAAGGTCAACAGTAGGTATTTAACAAGTTTAAGCATGTTGTAATATGTAGGACGCATATTTCTTATATAAATTGCAGCGAGCTGTATGTTGAGATCAGTCTGCAACACATAGATGACATTTATAAAGATATTGATGATGTTATAAATGCTAAGTATAATATTAATTCATATAACACTGTATGTTTAATGGAAATTTTGTATTATCGTCCTGCTTATCTAATGTATAGCATTTATTGAATAAAGAAATAGCTATGATTTGTTTTTCTCCTTTACCCAAAAATTCTGAAATTTCGTATACAGGTCCAATAAATTAGAGCGCCAATGATAGCAGTTTCAAAATTTGCTAAAACCAAAAAAAATTTGATAAAAAAGATGAATTTTACCAAATGAAAATTTATATGTAAGTTAAAGTTGTTAACTGTTAATAAATCACAACTCAATGTCCTTTACCCAAAAATTTGAAATTTCGTATACAGGTCCAATAAATGAGAGCGCCAATGATAGCAGTTTCAAATTTACCAAAACAAAAATGTGATAAAAAAAAAATTTTGTTTATCAATACGTAACTGAACGTTGTTAATTGCTTAATAAATCGCAACTCGATAATCCTTTACCCAAAATTCTGAAATTTCGTATACAGGTCAATAAATTAGAGCGCCAATGATAACAGTTTCAAAATTTAAAACAAAAAAAAAATTTGATAAAAAGATGAATTTTACCAAATGAAAATTTATATTGTTAAAGTTGTTAACTGCTTAATAAATCACAACTCAATGTCCTTTACCCAAAAATTCTGAAATTTCGTATACAGGTCCAATAAATGAGAGCGCCAATGATAGCAGTTTCCAAATTACAAAACAAAAATGTGATAAAAAAAAATTTTGTTTATCAATACGTAACTGAACGTTGTTAATTGCTTAATAAATCGCAACTCGATAATCCTTTAGCCAAAATTCTGAAATTTCGTATACAGGTCCAATAAATTAGAGCGCTAATGATAGAACTAAAAATTTGGAAAAACTTGAAGGTCCTCTTTTACTATTGGAATATTAAAATACATTTTCCTCAATAAATTGCAGCAATATGAAATATGATATAATAAAAGAATGGTGTAACTAATTTGTAAACTATTTGTAATACGGTTTTTTCTAAAATAGATTGTAACGATTTTTCATGAAATAAAGTAATAATAACGCTCACAATGAATCTTCAGACATCTTACATATATATACACAATTGCAATTCAAGTTAAATGGATTGTACTCGTAATGAGTAAAAGCATGCAATTGCAAAATGCATCCATATAGT
Source organism: Vesta saturnalis (assembly GCA_036346205.1). Classification (NCBI taxonomy): domain Eukaryota; kingdom Metazoa; phylum Arthropoda; class Insecta; order Coleoptera; family Lampyridae; genus Vesta; species Vesta saturnalis. The sequence goes on from JARFJB010000827.1 coordinate 6,464,004, forward strand.
ATGATTTGTAATATTATATTCAAGTACTGTACTATATGGAATGCATAATTCAACTGTTAGGTTGTAACCCTGCTAAGTCAAGCTCAAAGGTAAAAAGTTGCAAGGTAATCAAAAATAGTATTCAAGGTCGAAGACTTACGGTTGTGTCATATTTCTTAGAAATATAAAAGGTGAAAAGCTAAAATAGAAATTGCCAGGTAATCATAAATAATTTTCAAGGTCAAACTTTTAGCAGGAAATATAAATTTTGGAGCTGATCATCATATTTATAGTCAAGGTCAACAGTAGGTATTTAACAAGTTTAAGCATGTTGTAATATGTAGGAATATTTCTTATATAAATTGCAGCTGTATGTTGAGATCAGTCTGCAACACATAATTGTTAAATATGGAATTAACAGGGTTAAACCAAAGCACCTATTGCAAACCCTTTAAAAATGCGTGCGAGCTCGATATATCGAGAAAGTATAAAGTAACGAATATGGATATAATTAATACTAAGTATGGTGAACGTATAGTGATAGAAACGGTGATTTTAAATGTGTATTCCGGAACGCTTTTATGTGTATTTCAAAAGAAGAAACACGAATTGAAGAATTTAAAACACTCCTAAACACGAAGGATGTGTTTATAAGTAGTTTGGTGCAGCTCAAAACAACAAACATAACATTTTCTTTTAATAGTAGCACCACCATATGTAAAATTGAAATACTAGAATTATTTTCTTAAGCGTTTAGTCATAGTGAAATTGTGGGCAAGTAAAGTCATGCAAGTAGCAATAAAATCATTTCTGGAACGATCCAAACTCAGAAGTTCACCGTTATATATGGATACCTCACATCATTGCAGTAACGATCTGAATAATTTAACATTTTGTTGGTGCTGTCAAAATAGTGATGGTAGTAGTAAAAATGAAGAGAAACACGATGAAGGTTATTCTTCTGCTAAAGCTGACTGGCATCATCATTTCAATATAAGGATGAAGTGTATAAACAAGCAGCTAAGAATACTTAATCGATTGTACTTATTATAAACTATCGAACGATACTCATCATCAAAACATCTGAAATTGGATACAGTAACAAATCAACCTTGCACCAGTGGTGCGTATTGGTGGTAATTGTGATCAATGCAATAATGTAGTGTTGGATATGAAAGAATGGAATGAGCTTCTAAGATGGTATTCATATGTAGAATTACAATTTTCCGATCTCAAGAAATTGAAAATGAAATTGATTGGTCAAATGTAAATGAAGAAGAAGATATAATCTATGATCAACATTATGAATCTCTATCTAGTAATCTTGGTATTTATTACAATTGGGAATTAATTAAAGGATATGACAGAATTTTGAAAACTGTTATGATAGAAAATTACAAGTGCTGTTCTTGCACATTCAACTCACATAGTATAGAAGAACTATTCAATTTAAAGGATATAGTAAGCTATAGATTGGAATTTCTTGAATCTTACAATCTGGTGTGTTTTTATGAAAAGTTCATACAGCAAGATAGCTGTTTCGCAACATTTCTTAGAAATGGTCAGGGCGAAAAGCTATAAATAGAAATTGCAAGGTAATCATAAATCTAAGAATAGAATTTTCAAGATCTACTCCACTTGAAGGTCACGACGACGATGATCTCATAAGCTATGCATAAAAAGTAGGTCATGAGTTCATTGAAGGTGAATACTCCACTTCAAGCTAAAAATAGAAATTGCAATGTCACCATCCTCATCATATTACAAGGTCAAGGTCCGAAGCTAAAAATAGAAACTGTAATGTCATCATCATCATCATCATCATATTACAATTCTTAGAAGTCTATAAAATAGTGTGTTCAAAGGTTATTGATCTGTATATCATAGCTAAAATGGCCGGTTCAAGTCCTCACTAAAAGTTGATCGCGTTACAGCTAAAAGTATAGTGACAGCATGATCGTTGAAAGTAGCTTATGCGCGTAACCAGATATGTATGGTAATCAAAGAGATGGTTCATATCTGCACTAATGTAACATAGTGGGGGTCGTTTAGAGTAACAATATAAGGAAATAGTGTAATGGGTAGTGAGTGTTGTGTCAAACATGTGGATGGCATACGCTCAAGAGCAATGGACCAAAGCAACTGACCTGAGAACAGCGGTGGAACGCTTGAAGCAAGAATTTTCAGCATTAGTATTCGATGCCGAACATGAGGCGGTTTACGGGCGAGGTGATTATAGTGAAGCAGTGTAACGTCCTAGTGAAAAAGTATGAAAAAGGAGTAAAGATATGTGAAAAGTTTTAAATTTAAAGGAAATATGTAGAACATGTTTTGTAGAAGAATTGAAAGCCGCAATTGCATCAGTTTTGCAATGAAAATGGATGGCATCTCTTGATGGTAGTAGTTCATCCTCATCAGATGCAGATTAGCCTATCGATACAATTATCAAAGTGCACTCTCCTCTAACATCATGATGCAGTAATATATAGGACAGTTCCGGTGTCAACTATAATTCATAAGCGTTCTCGAATCAATAAAGATGGATCTATCTGCATTGAACAGTAGCACTTTCTGTAAATCCTTCACGAACGTAAAAGTCGCAAAATATAAAGTGATTGATATGAATACTATCAGTATGGGAAACATATTATCATTGAAACCCAGAACTTTAAGTGCATACTTACCTTAGGATTTTATGAATAGTTCAAAAGAAGATCGCATTGAAAAGTTTAAGCAATATCTGGTTGAGAATGATGCATTACCAGCGCCGGAACTGTAGGAAAGATGACTAATTTAACATTTCTGTAAAAATAATAACATATATATCTATGTATAATTGTTTGGAAATAAATTATATATTTTTGTTGCAAAAAAAGAAAGTCTTCTATTTTGATTAAATGAAGGGTATATCATAATGAAGAGCTGCTATTGATGAGACTAAAAAATGTGGTGTATAATAATATGGTGTCTGCAGCTATATTGGCTAAGCTCTTCAAGGTTAAGATTTATTGGTATCATATTACAATTCATACCAACCAAAGCAATATCTGGTTGAGAATGATGCATTACCAGCGCCGGAACTGTAGGAAAGATTGCATTAGCGCATATACAACACGCTAACGAAGACAACCAGACAAAAAAAAAAATGTAGCTGTGTCTGCAGCTATATTGGCTAAGCTCTTCAAGGTTAAGATTTATTGGTATCATATTACAATTCATACCAACCAATCTTCAAGGTTAAATTTATTGACAAGGTATTGAGAAGGTATAATATTACAGTTCTTATGTTAGACTCTTAAAGTTCTTAGGAATAGCAAAATAAAATATACATATTATGGTAACATTTTGTAATACCTTTACTGGAGCATATCTATTTATTATTTGTTTTCGCATTCAATTTTCGTTTAATGTGGTCCACAAGATATCATCATCATCTTTCCTAATAGGTCATCGCTTCATTATATTGTATACTAGCCATACATTCAGCTTACTTAGAGACGTTGTCCGTAACTTATTACAAACCTAAGCAAACCCGGTGTTGTCTAGCATGTTTCAAGGTCATCAAGCCATGTCACATAGAGCCCTGAAGTGGTCTAAACAGGTAGCCGTTTCTAAAACAGGTAGCTGTTTCTAAAACAGGTAGCCGTTTCCTAAAACAGGTAGCCGTTTCTAAAACAGGTAGCCGTTTCCCAAAACAGATAGCTGTTTGGTAACTTTCTCGAAGGTTATACGAGATCCATTGTTCAGGTGGAAATAGATTCAACATCTCAATTCTGAAATCAGGAACAAAGTGAGCCCATTGTTCTAGCCAACGGTTCAAAGTCTATGCTAACAATTTTGTGATGAATGAACAAAGACGATCCATTGTTCAGTTATAATTTCTAAAAATAGATTGTTATCTAAATACATCTCAATTCTAGGAAATCAAGAACTAAGACGATGCATTGTTCTAACCAACGCTTCAAAGTCTATGCTTATAATTTTCAAGGTCACCTCTGATAACAAAGGTGATTCATTGTTTTGGCAAAAGCCCTCTGATGCAAACTATTTCTCAGGTTATAAAGCCTATCCATCTAGGTCAACAAGTCAACTTTTAACATTCCTTGAGGTAAAATTCTAGGAAATAGCAAATAAGAGTTCCTATTACTGAATTCTAGTAATATAATCAGTTCGTGGAAACAAGAGGGTTGTTGTCTATGCTGAATATCAAGGTTCCTGTATTGGCTAAACGTTATGCTTACAGTATCTGGTGGTTGCAAATTCTCAAGGTCTCAAGAAATTTTCAAGGCCATATGTCCTACAGACCGATCTTACCCGACATCATTCGATCGAAATGTAGCCGAAACCTGCAGGATCAATTCTAAACGAGTCATGGAAACAAGAAGAATGATAGGCTAATATCATGGTTATTAACTAAATTGTAATAAAAGCGTGGGCTCATACAATAGTCATCCAGGATGTTTCTCCAAATATAGATAACCGTTTCAAAACCGACGGTTGTTTCTCAACACAGGCTAAACTGAACTAGGTCAAAACCTAAACATCTGGTCATGAGGAAGGTTCAAGTACAATCTGAAAGTAGTTTTATATTATAAAAGCTAATCACCTACTTTGGGGTAGTACTGATAGGTAGTAGTTTCTATAAATCCCCTACTTTTTGAGGTAAAGGTAGCTTTTCAATAGGCTTATCATCTAGGGTGCATTTCTGACCGAGAAAATAATGAATTCTGATTTATTTCAAGGTCAAGTGAGTTTTCTCGTTATGCCAGAACGCGCTCCACGTCTCACTGACGTTTGAAGCATGCTTGTGGTGGGGATTTAAATTTTGAGTCACTCATCTGGTGGTGAAATCGGAAGCTTTTGGAGCTCTTTCAAGGTTAAACTGTAAGCGGAGGTTTAAAATGTTGGAGTTGGTCAAGGTCAAAGCTAAAAGTTGCAAGGTAATCATTCATATAAATCTAAAAGTTTTGAGTAAGTTAGCAGTTTTGAAAGGATGCATGTTTATAATAAAAAGGCTTCTCCGGGATTGCATTATTCAGTAAACTTTTATTGCTAGAAATGGTGAAAGTAATAAGAATGATAAGAAGAGAAAAGAATTATTAAGTATTGACGAGAGGAAGAAAAGACTCGAGGTGTTAATCGAAATAAAAAATTGAGGGTAGATTTAGAGCTGTATGAGGTAAAAGAAAATGATGCAACTTCAGTGAATGTGCCATGAAAAAGGTGCATTATAATTTGAATGAGAGATGTATTAGTAAATAAGTAATTACGGTAGTAATGATAGTTATATGTAAATATATATGGTTTTAATCGCCTAATAAATCACAACTCGATAATCCTTTACCCAAAATTGAATTTTCATATAAGGTCCAATAAATTAGAGCGCCATTGATAGCAGTGTCAAAATTTGTTAAAACAATAAATGTCATAAAAAATTTTGTTTAACAATAAAATTGATATGTGGAACGTCGTTAAGGCTTAATAAATAAAAATGTCCTTTAAAAATTCTGAATTTTCGTATATATATCAATAAGTAAGAGCGCCAAAGATAGTTTTCAAAATTTGTAAAAACAAAAATGTGATAAAAAAAAATTTTGTTTTATCAATGGTAACTGAACGTTGTTAATTTTGCAATTCACCTTTTGAATTAATTTTCTTCCATTGCCTACACAATTTATTTTTAATTAAAAAACACTGAAGTTTCTTATCATGATTTATTAAATTATTCAAATTATGTAGGAAGAAATGACCCATAAAACTTATATTACAAAGAAAGAAAGAAAAGGTCAATAACATTATCCTGTTATATGAAATGTATGTCAGCATTTCTGTATGTGTCTATTTTAAAATAAATAAATACACTCTTTTTATAATATCAGATTAATTTTAACTCAAAAATTTTGAATTTTTATATTTAATAAATAACAGCGCAAGTAGCATTAAAATAAATTTAGAATATAAAAATTTCAAAACAGTCTTGTGAAAATAGTACATAAAGGTTGAAACTTGCGTACATTTATATTTATATTTATTTATAAATCAGTAGTCCTTACCCAAAAATTCCAATTTTCGGCATGTAGACTAAACAGACATGAGCGCAAAAGATAGCACTCCAAAAATTCTCAAAACTAAAAGAATGTGAAAAAAAAATTATTAATGATAAAGTTTGCAGTTTTGATGTGTAAGTGAACGTTGTTAAGGCTTAATAAATCATAACTCCAATGTCCTTTACCCAAAAATTCTGAAATTTCGTATACAGGTTCAATAAATTAGAGCGCCAATGATGGCAGTTAAAATTTACCAAAATGTGATAAAAAAGATGAATTTTATCAATGTAAATTTATATGTTAAAGTAAAAAAAAAATTTGAATGTCCGCACTATTTAACAAAAATTCGAGATATATAAAATCATATGTATATTTCAATGATATACTGCAATTGAATATCTTTTTTATGCATTAAATTCATATTTTTAGAGGTTATGTTTCAAATGAAAATTTTAACACTTCATCTTCTGTTCACTTATAACATAACTTTTCTTTATATATATATATATATATATATATATATATATATATATATATATATATATATATATATTATATATTTTAATGAAAAATAATAAAGTATAAAAAATTTTTAGAAAAAAATCCCACTACTTAGTACCTAATTATAAACTCAAATGTCTAAACTATCCAATATTCTTAACGCATTTTGTATTTTAATGTTCTGTCGTGCAACTTGTAAGTTGTTGTTCGCTGCAAAACTCATTATTTAATCGCTACTTTGACACTTCGATTTTTCAGAATTAATGTATGTTGATAAAATGTTCTGCAACCACCTAACACTTTTATTTTAAATTGCTGCAAGTTTGTAGGATCCCGAGATATTGCTTGTGATGGTGGTGGGAACACACTGGTCGTATTAATTCTAAATTTTTCCTCCGTATTGGAGGAGTGTAGTTGGTGTGGTGGTGGTGGTGGTAGTGAAGCTTCAATTCCTCCATATTGAGTGTAGGTGGCTGCAGTGGTGGTAGTGAAGCTACAATGGTTGCGGCGTGATGCTAGAAAATAATTGGTTTTTAATAATATATTTATTAAGGAAATCACCACACAAAACAATACATTAACAAGGAATACTTACTTTTAAAAACCTTGCAAAGTCGTCGTCCTCTACATCACTGTCGCGTATAGAGATGATTGGTATCTCATTTTCACTTACAAGTGTCTCAACAACTTGTTTTGAACACTAATACATCTTGCAGTATGTTGGCTTTCTTCTTTTGTAGTGACAGTTTTGAGCGTTTGCTGTTTGATGCCATTTTATCTGTATAGTATGTATGTATGTATGTAACTACTGAATATTGAAATAAAATTATTATTATGATTATATACATGTAAATTTGTTAACGTGTACAAAAAAGTGGAAGTGGTTACTATTGAGCTGTGCAAGCAAATTGATGAATGCATCATAATCTAGACATGAAAAGGTATTCATGCCATGTCAGCAATGTTAGGTTATTAGATATTACCAGTAAACGCCCACTAAAGATAATACTAAAGAAAGTCAATATCTGCATCTTTCTGAACTGAACTTTGAATACGAATCTAAAGGCAATGAACTAAAGAGTGTGAAAGTATCAAATTTCATTTTCATATAAGTCGAGTTTTTATGCTGCATAAGGTCAAATACAAGTTATAACAAGTTTGGATATTAACCTTGAATTGAATTAACGTTTTTAGTCATCTTAATAATGACTGAATCAATGATGTTAGTTTTGCACATGCGGTTAATGTTTGGAACAAATTTCATATTAGATCGTTAGTACTGGATTTGTATTTAAAACGAACGTTCTACTTTTAGCTGATATTTTCGAAAATTTTCGGTAAACTTGTTTAATCTTACAAATTTGATCCTCTGCATATTGTACAGAGTTTAGCATTCGATGCTATGTTTAAATCAGTACACAAGATGTTTATTTGTTATCAATGCTTGAATCACTTTTCTTAGATCACCTTTCTAAAACATGTCATCTTATCATCAACAATAAATGTTCAGTCAGGATGTTATTGGATCTGTATACGAAATTTCAGAATTTTTGGGTAAAGGACATTGGTTTGTGATTTATTAAGCAGTTAACAACTTTAACTTACATATAAATTTACATTGATAAATTCATCTTTTTTTTATCTCATTTTTTGTTTTGGTAAATTTTGGAACTGCCATCATTGGCGCTCTAATTTATTGAACCTGTATACGAAATTTCAGAATTTTGGGTAAAGGACATTGGATTTGTGATTTATTAAGCAGTTAACAACTTTAACTTACATATAAATTTACATTGATAAAATTCATCTTTTTTATCACATTTTGGTAAATTTTGGAACTGCCATCATTGGCGCTCTAATTTATTGAACCTGTATACGAAATTTCAGAATTTTTGGGTAAAGGACATTGGAGTTATGATTTATTAAGCCTTAACAACGTTCACTTAACATCAAAACTGCAAACTTTATCATTAATAATTGAAAATTTTTTTCACATTCTTTTAGTTTTGAGAATTTTGGAGTGCTATCTTTTGCGCTCATGTCTGTTTAGTCTACATGCCGAAAATTGGAATTTTTGGGTAAAGGACTACTGATTTATAAATAAATATAAATATAAATGTACCAAGTTTCAACCTTTATGTACTATTTTCACAAGACTGTTTTGAAATTTTTATATTCTAAATTTATTTTAATGCTATCCCTTGCGCTGTTATTTATTCAATATATACAAAAATTCAAAATTTTGAGTTAAAAATTAATCTGATATTATAAAAGAGTGTATTTATTTATTTTAAAATAGACACATACAGAAATGCTGACATACATTTCATATAACAGGATAATGTTATTGACCTTTTCTTTCTTTCTTTGTAATATAAGTTTTATGGGTCATTTCTTCCTACATAATTTGAATAATTTAATAAATCATGATAAGAAACTTCAGTGTTCATTTTAATTAAAAATAAAGTGTGTGTAGGCAATGAGAAGAAATTAATTCGGAAAAGGTGAATTGCAAAATTAACAACGTTCAGTTACGTATTGATAAAACAAAATTTTTTTATCACATTTTTGTTTTACAAATTTTGGAAACTACTATTTTGGCGCTCTTATTTTGGATATATACGAAAATTCAAATTTTCAAAGGACATTAATTTATTAAGCCTTAACGACGTTCACTTACATATCAATTTTATTAGTTAAACAAAATTTTTATGACATTTATTGTTTTAACAAATTTTAGAACCTATCAATGGCGCTCTAATTTATTGGACCTATATGAAAATTGGAATTTTTTAAAGGATTATCGAGTTGTGATTTATTAGGGATTAAAACCATATATTTTACATATAACTATCATTACTACCGTAATTACTTATTTACTAATACATCTCTCATTCAAATTATAATGTTTTTTCATGGCACATTCACTGAAGTTGCATCATTTTCTTTTTACCTCATACAGCTCTAAATCTACCCTCAATTTTTTTTTTGATTAACACCTCGAGTCTTTTCTTCCTCTCGTCTACTTAATAATTTTTTTCTTCTTATCATTCTTATTCCACCATTTCTAGCAATAAAAGTTTACTGAATAATGCAATCCCGGAGAATTTTATTATAAACATGCATCCTTTCAAAACTGCTAACTTACTCAAAAAACTTTTGATTTATTGAATGATTACCTTGCAACTTTTAGCTTTGACCTTGACCAACTCCAAATTTTAAACCTGCTTACAGTTTAACCTTGAAAGAGCCCAAAAGCTTATTTAACCAGATGAGTGACTCAAAAATTTAAACCCCACCACAAGCTTTCAAACGTCAGTGAAGGAGCGCGTTCTGGCATAACGAGAAAACTCACTTGACCTTGAAATAAACCCAGAATTCATTATTTTTTTCAGAAATGCACCCTAGATGATAAGCCTATTGAAAAGCTATTTACCTCAAAAGTAATTTATAGAAACTACTACCTATCAGTTACCCCAAAGTAGGTGATTAGCTTTTCTATAATATAAAACTACTTTAATTGTACTTGAACCTTCATGACCAGATGTTTAGGTTTTGACCTAGTTCAGTTTAGCCTGTGTTGAGAAACCGTCGGTTTTGGGAAACGGTTATCTATATTTGGAGAAACATCCTGGATGAATTGTATGAGCCACGCTTTTATTACAATTTAGTTAATAACCATGATATTAGCCTATCATTCTTCTTGTTTCCATGACTCGTTTAGAATTGATCCTGCAGGTTTCCACATTTCGATCGAATGATGTCGGGTAAGATCGGTCTGTAGGACATATGGCCTTGAAAATTTCTTGGAGACCTTGAGAATTTGAACCACCAGATACTGTAAGCATAACGTTTAGCCCAGGAACCTTGATATTCAGCATAGACAACAACCTCTTGTTTCCCGAACTGATTATATTATAGAATTAGTAATAGGAACTCTTATTTGTATTTAAATTTACCTCAAGGAATGTTAAAAGTTGACTTGTTGACCTAGATGGATACTTTATAACCGAGAAATAGTTTGCATCAGACTTTGAAAACAATGAATCCCTTTTTTAATTGACCTTGAAAATTATAAGCATAGACTTTGAAGCGTTGGTTAGAACAATGCATCGTCTTAGTTCTTGATTTCAGAAGAGAGATTTAGATAACAATCTTTTTTAGAAATTATAACTGAACAATGGATCGTCTTTTGTTCATTTCAAAAATTGTTAGCATAGACTTTGAACCGTTGGCTAGAACAATGGGCCACTTTGTTCCTGATTTTCAAAGAGATGTTGAATCTATTTCACCTGAACAATGGATTCTCTATAACCTTCGAAACGGTTAAAACAGCTATCTGTTTTAAACGGCTACCTGTTTTAGGAAACGGCTACCTGTTTTAGGAAACGGATGTTTTAGAAACAGCTACCTGTTTAGGAAACCACCTGTTTAGACCACTTCAGGGCTCTAGTGTGACATGGCTTGATGACCTTGAAATGCATAGACAACACCTCGGGTTTCTAGGTTTGTAATAAGTTACGGACAACGTCTCTAAGTGTGAATGTATGGCTGTATACAATATAATGAAGCGATGACCTATTAGGAAAGATGATGATGATATCTTGTGGAAATTAAACGAAAATTGAATGGAAAAACAAAAAAAATAGATATGCTCCAGTAAAGGTATTACAAAATGTTACCAAATATGTATATTTTATTTGCTATTCCCAGTTTAATTTTGTCAATAAAATTTAACCTTGAAGATTGGTTTATGAATTGTAATATGATCCAATAAATCTTAACCAGAAATATACCAGACAACCATTTTTTTGTCTGGTTGTCTTTTAGCGTGTTTAATTAATGCAATCTTTCCTACAGTTCCGGCGCTGGTAATGCATCATTCTCAACCAGATATTGCTTTGGTTTTTTGTAATATGATACCAATTTAACCTTGAAGAGCTTGAATATAGCTGCAGACACCATATTATTATACACCCTTTTTTTAGTCTCATCAATAGCAGCTCTTCATTATGATATACCCTTCATTTAATCAAAATAGAAGACTTTCTTTTTTTTTTGCAACAAAAATATATAATTTATTTCCAAACAATTATACATAGATATATATGTTATTTTTTTTACAGAAATGTTAAATTAGTCATCTTTCCTACAGTTCCGGCGCTGGTAATGCATCATTCTCAACCAGATATTGCTTAAACTTTTCAATGCGATCTTCTTTTGAACTATTCATAAAATCCTAAGGTAAGTATGCACTTAAAGTTCTGGGTTTCAATGATAAAGTTTCCCATTGATAGTATTCATATCAATCACTTTATATTTTGCGTCTTTTACGTTCGTGAAGGATTTACAGAAAGTTACTGTTCAATGCAGATAGATCCATCTTTATTGATTCGAGAACGCTTATGAATTATAGTTGACACCGGAACTGTCCTATATATTACTGCATCATGATGTTAGAGGGGAGTGCACTTTGATAATTGTATCGATAGGCTAATCTGCATCTGATGAGGATGAACTACCATCAAGAGATGCCATCCATTTTTCATTGCAAAACTGATGCAATTGCGCGGCTTTCAATTCTTCTACAAAACATGTTCTACATATTTCCTTTAAATTTAAAACTTTTCACATATCTTTTCCTTTTTCATACTTTTTCACTAGGACGTTACACTTTCACTATAATCACCTCGCCCGTAAACCGCCTCATGTTCGGCATCGAATTAATGCTGAAAATTCTTGCTTCAAGCGTTCCACCGCTGTTCTCAGGTCAGTTGCTTTGGTCCATTGCTCTTGAGCGTTATCCACATGTTTGACACAACACTCCACCCATTACACTATTTTTATATTGTTACTCTAAACGACCCCACTATGTTACATTAGTGCAGATATGAACCATCTCTTTGATTACCATACATATCTGGTTACGCGCATAAGCTACTTTCAACGATCATGCTGTCACTATACTTTTTAGCTGTAACGCGATCAACTTTTAGTGAGGACTTGAACCGGCCATTTTAGCTATGATATACAGATCAATAACCTTTGAACACACTATTTTATAGACTTCTAAGAATTGTAATATGATGATGATGATGATGATGAAACAGTTTCTATTTTTAGCTTCGGACCTTGACCTTGTAATATGATGGGAGGGACATTGAATTTTATTTTTAGCTTGAAGTGGAGTATTCACCTTCAATGAACTCATGACCTACTTTTTATGCATAGCTTATGAGATCATCGTCGTCGGACCTTCAAGTAGTAGATCTTGAAAATTCTATTCTTAGATTTATGATTACCTTGAATTTCTATTTATAGCTTTTCGCCCTGACCATTTCTAAGAAATGTTGGAAACAGCTATCTTTTATGAACTTTTCATAAAAACACCAGATTGTAAGATTCAAGAAATTCCAATCTATTTATATATCCTTTAAATTGAATAGTTCTTCTATACTATGTGAGTTGAATTGCAAAACAGCACTTGTAATTTTCTATCATAACAGTTTTCAAAATTCTGTCATATCCTTTAATTAATTCCCAATTGTAATAAATACCAAGATTACTAGATAGAGATTCATAATGTTGATCATAGATTATATCTTCTTCTTCATTTACATTTGACCAATCAATTTCATTTTCAATTTTTGAGATCGGAAAATTTTTCTACATATGAATCCATCTTAGAAGCTCATTCCATTCTTTCATATCCAACATACATTTTCTTGATCACAAAAATACGCACCACTGGTGCAAGGTTGAGGGTGTACTGTATCCAATTTCCAGATGTTTTGCATGATGAGTATCGTTCGATAGTTTATAATAAGTACAATCGATTAAGTATTCCTTAGCTGCTTGTTTATACACTTCATCCTTATATTGAAATGATGATGCCAGTCAGCTTTAGCAGAAGAATAACCTTCATCTGTTTCTCCATTTTACTACTACCATCACTATTTTGACAGCACCAACAAAATGTTAAATTATTCAGATCGTTACTGCAATGATGTAGGTATCCATATATAACGGTGAACTTCTGAGTTTGGATCGTTCCAGAAATGATTTTATTGACTTGCATGACTTTACTTGCCCACAATTTCACTATGACTAAACGCTTAAGAAAATAATTCTAGTATTTCAATTTTACATATGGTGGGGTGCTACTATTAAAAAGAAAATGTTATGTTGTTGTTGCCAGCTGCACCCAAACTACTTATAAACACATCCTTCGTGTTTAGGAGTGTTTTAAATTCTTCAATTCGTGTTTCTTCTTTTTGAAATACACATAAAAGCGTTCCGGCAATACACATTTAAAATCACCCGTTTCTATCACTATACGTTCACCATACTGTATTAATTATATCCATATTCGTTACTTTATACTTTCTCGATATATCGAGCTCACGCATTTTAAAGGGTTTGCAATAGGTGCTTTGGTTTAACCCTGTTAATTCCATATTTAACAATTATGTGTGCAGACTGATCTCAACATACAGCTCGCTGCAATTTATATAAGAAATATGCGTCCTACATATTACAACATGCTTAAACTTGTTAAATACCTACTGTTGACCTTGACTATAAATATGATGATCAGCTCCAAAATTTATATTTCCGCAAAAGTTTGACCTTGAAAATTATTTATGATTACCTGGCAATTTCTATTTTTAGCTTTTCACCTTTTTATATTTCTAAGAAATATGACACAACCGTAAGTCTTCGACCTTGAATACTATTTTTGATTACCTTGCAACTTTTACCTTTGAGCTTGACTTAGCATTACCAACCTAACACTTGCAATTATGCATTCCATATAGTACAGTACTTGAATAAATATTACAAATCATACTATATGGATGCATTTTGCAATTGCATGCTTTTACTCATTACGAGTACAATCCATTTAACTTGAATTGCAATTGTGTATATATAGTAAGATGTCTGAAGATTCATTGTGAGCGTTATTATTACTTTATTTCATGAAAATCGTTACAATCTATTTTAGAAAAAACCGTATTACAAATAGTTTACAAATTAGTTACACCATTCTTTTATTATATCATATTTCATATTGCTGCCTAATTTATTGAGGAAAATGTATTTTAATATTCCAATAGTAAAGAGGACCTTCAAGTTTTTTCCAAATTTTTTAGTTCTATCATTAGCGCTCTAATTTATTGGACCTGTATACGAAATTTCAGAATTTTTGGGTAAAGGATTATCGAGTTGCGATTTATTAAGCAATTAACAACGTTCAGTTACGTATTGATAAACAAAATTTTTTTATCACATTTTTGTTTTGAAATTTGAAACTGCTATCATTGGCGCTCTCATTTATTGGACCTGTATACGAAATTTCAGAATTTTTGGGTAAAGGACATTGAGTTGTGATTTATTAACAGTTAACTTTAACTTACATATAAATTTTCATTTGGTAAAATTCATCTTTTTATCAAATTTTTTTTGGTTTTGAAATTTTGAAACTGTTATCATTGGCGCTCTAATTTATTGGACCTGTATACGAAATTTCAGAATTTTTGGGTAAAGGAAAAACAAATCATAGCTATTTCTTTATTCAATAAATGCTATACATTAGATAAGCAGGACGATAATACAAAATTTCCATTAAACATACAGTGTTATATGAATTAATATTATACTTAGCATTTATAACATCATCAATATCTTTATAAATGTCATCTATGTGTTGCAGACTGATCTCAACATACAGCTGCTGCAATTTATATAAGAAATATGCGTCCTACATATTACAACATGCTTAAACTTGTTAAATACCTACTGTTGACCTTGACTAGAAATATGATGATCAGCTCCAAAATTTATATTTCCCCTAAAAGTTTAACCTTGAAAATTATTTATGATTACCTGGCAATTTCTATTTTTAGCTTTTCACCTTTTATATTTCTAAGAAATATGACACAACCGTAAGTCTTCGACCTTGAATACTATTTTGATTACCTTGCAACTTTTTACCTTGACCTTGACTTAGCAGGGTTACCAACCTAACACGTTGCAATTATGCAGTACTTGAATATAATATTACAAATCATACTATATGGATGCATTTTGCAATTGCATGCTTTTTACTCATTACGAGTACAATCCATTTAACTTGAATTACAATTGTGTATATATATGTAAGATGTCTGAAGATTCATTGTGAGCGTTATTATCTGACCTTGAAAGCATAGACTTTAAACAATGAGCCACCTTCTTGATTTCTCAGAATAGGGCGTGGCCTCGAAACATGCATAGACTTGCTTGAGGGCAATGACCTTCAGGATAATCAACAGTCTAGTAACTTTTCTAGTGACCTTGAAGGACTCGTGCAAGCATGACTTGAAGAGGCGGGGGTACCTAACACGTGGCCTTGGCAGGAGTACAAACCACGTGGCCTTTACTTAGCAGCTACCCCTTAAAATAGGCAATGTTACTAACCTGTGACCTTGAAACGGGGAACGCGTACGTGCACGGTGAGTTAGGATCCCTATAGCTATACTACTACTGGGCGAGGCCCTAAAAACTATTAATGTGTCCATAGCAGCGTGTACGACAGCTCATGTACGTTTAGAACTATATAGTTACCTCGAGAAGCTAGACCGTCGTGTTCTGTGTTATCATACAGACAGTGTCATGTTTGTCGCGAAACTTGACAACCGGAATCCAACAGTTATAATGTGTTTTCAAACAACGAACAGGAAATTAAATGAACTTGTAAAGTAAAGGGCATTACCTTAAACTATAAGACTCTCGTGTTATAAACTTTGCATCGATGAAAGATATGCTGCTTAGCAATAGTAAAGACTCTCTTTTGGTATATAACAATAGCAAAATAGTTAGAGATAGGTGTTACAATGTATTAATTAGACTTGAATCTAAACAGTATAGAATAAGTTACTCTAAATGACGAACGATAGAAAACTTTGACACTTTACCGTTTGTGTATAAGACATAAACAAAAAGCATATAAAAAAGATTATTTATTTCAATGTCAATCTCCTCAAGATTAAGTCCAGATCCTCCACCACGTAATTCAGCTCTTTGCCTTTTACATGTCTGTAGATTTGCCGGTGTATTATTAATTTATTAATATTGTATATTATCCATTGCATGTATTTAAAGTATTATTACCACCGAATGTGTATTATTATGACGCAGTATCAGGGATATTAGCTGTTTTACTTGTTAATAAGCTATTACGATATAACCCCTCGAGATGAAAACGATGAAGTTGATGAGATAAATGGATCTCGACCACCTGATGCTGGTAGTGGCGTTCTTTATGAAGATCTAGATAGGTTAAATTACGCTGCCCTTAATTTTGAACATAAGGGGAAATGGTACCCATCCGAAAGGGTTTTTACTGCTGCTGAAAATGTCTTCACACTAATATTTAACATGAGAAATTGTGGATTACATAGATTTGGGATGTTTTTGATAACCCTGATCTGTATAAATAAAAAAGTAGTTACTTTTAATCGGTATTATAAGTTTATGGCTGTGAATATATTTCACTGTTTTTAAAGAAAGCATGATATTGCATATCAATAATCAATTTTACGTAATTTTATATGGGTACTAAAAGCAATACGATTGATTTTAAACGTTATCCCTCAACGCACACTTACTTATGAGTGAGGTATGAAGAAGACCTCAATTAATCATTATTAATACTAAAACAAGCAAGTCAATTATTAAAATTCAAACAATTTTTACACTATTAAAAGGAGCTAAAACGAAATGTAAAACAGTCCATAATACATGAGTGTAGTCATTTAATACATTTTATTTCTGCTGAAACCTTGTACATATAATTTTAACAGTTGACCTTCTATATGTACTTTTAATTGATAACACTGTTAAAAGGTGTACACAATGAAACCTAAAACAATCTATAAGGCCTATGTGTAACCATTTAATGCATTTTATTTCTGCTTAAACCTTGTACATACAATTTAACGTTCTCAAGGAGAAAATCATTATAAAGCGTTTTGTAAAGCAAACCGGCAAGTTAATTACTCATTTATATGTATAATGCTGAAGGTGACTTTTTCACAAGGTAAAAATAGGTAGGTTGCTGTAAATAAAGTTCGATTATAGACAAGGTCACAACCCTCAAATGGAAATTAAACGAAATGTAATTGTTTTATAAACAATTATGCAACCTCTTTTATAATAAAATGCGTTACGAAAATCACATTGTAAAACAGGTATCTATACCAGAACTGCATTTTAAACTTCTTGTCAGATAGAAATTAATTAATAATCATAAATACATGTTAACCTCAGACATTCACAAATTTGAGCTAACACTTAAAATTTCAACCTTAAAGAATGCATAGAACATAATCGATATATTTAAGGTCTATGCCCAGGTTTTTATATCTTTCTCTGATAAAAATCAAAACTGGCCCTAATAAATATTAATAACAATAAACACGGATTGAGTAACAATCTTTTCTATTATGAAAAAACACTTGTCATCATCTTTACTTATCTTTCTTTCTTCTTCCCAATTATGAGAATATAATTTTTTTATGCCACGGTCGAAGGCCTAGAACAAGTTCCCGTCTTACAAGGCTAGGACGACTTATTAGAATACAAACCCCCAGTGCAAGGCCAACTACATGGTCAACCCCAAGGCTAACACCAAGGCCAAATACGATCTCTCAACCTAAAAAATACAACCCATACGTGGGCATATATAAAAAGTGAAAGTTAGAGTGCCCCAGATGTGACGTCACCAGAAAACAAAATGGCGGCGACAAGTGCCGGTATACAACTGTTACTCTTAGTAGGTAACGAATTTAAACATTTAAATATCTGGTGTGGAATAGCATACGACCTTCCAATCTACAAAGTGGAAATTACAAGGAATCAAATAATGAATTTTTTAAGGATAACTGTGTGACCTCCTTTGTAATACATTCGAAAGAAATTAGGCTGCATTGTAAAAACAACAACAATAATCTATATCAGTAGTTTAAACCTTTATATCGTATAAGGGTTAATAGACATATGAATTCTAACATAAAAAAATTTTAAACGCAACGCGCTTCTATAAACAAGTTTTTAATAAGTATATAAGCTATAGCCAAAAGTTAAATAAAAAAAATTGACGAATCTCTGCAACTTTCTAGTTTGTGCAGTTTGGATACATTTTAAACTATCTTTACACAATTGTCGTACAACCGCAAGTTATCTGACCATAACTTTACTAATACCTAATTGTGCAAAATAAATAAAATTTTCTTTGGAACAAATTTGTCAGTTATTTAAATACCTCGTTTTTTTGCAATTTCACACATGTATTTTAAATTCTGTTTTATTTTAGATATTACACATCCAAAAAATTACTTTCGAAAGAGCAGAATCATGCCTGTGGTTTATACAATATTGTCATTTTTTTCTAGTCTATTATCACAGAATACTGAATTGTAATGTAACCGCTCTCGTAATACATTAATTGTTGAATAAACACCTAAATTCCATCTTGGGAATCTTTTTGCGGTCAAATTACGAGTCATAAAAAAACTGCACACGCACGCGCACACGCACACGCACAAGGACTGTTACACGACCAAACCGCACTAGGCGTCGTGCAGGCCTACCGAAGCAAGTGGTTTGCCAAGTCAGCTACAGTGGAAATGGGCAGGGCCGATATAAGGAGTAAAATGATTGAAAGGTAGTTTCAAATACCTTACACTTACCATAAATTCATAACTAACAACGCTCAATTCAGGAAACGTTACCTATGGACTCCGCCACAATCTTAAACTTTTCTAAAATAAATAGTCTAAGGCGGAGTGATCCTACCTGACTGGAAAATAGGATTGTAGCCTACTCAATAAAATCGTACAAAACTCAAGTTCAATTACCCTTAAAAATAAATCTATCGAAAAGCTTAATAAATTTTGAACTGAAATTGCGTTTTGAGACATCGATTACAAAATTTAATTTTTTGGAATTCTGTTACAGTCATGAAAGTAAAGAACACTGATAAGGTACTTATTAAACTAAAGTTTCAGATTTGAATTATTACAGTTCCTTTATACTGGTGAACGTTTATATACAATTTTTAGAGAGAAAGTATTCAAGTATAATTTGATATGGAACATTTGAATTATGGAGAAGCAGATTGTTAAGTCTTTAAACTTTTCAGAAACTAATGTGGTGATTTAAAAAATAATAAACCGACTCTTCATCTTGATTTTTCTAAATTGGGTTATATTTACTTAATTCAGAATTTTATGTCAGTTATAAAGATCAATTTAACGATCGCAGATCGAAGAGAGGCGAGAAAATATACTATCTTTTCTGCAAACGGTGTTAAAATTCTGATTTTCCATTATAATTTTATAGCGTAGTTTAAACTGATTTGGGTAAACAGCCTTAATTTGTTGAGAAGCTTTAAAAGTACTTTTACTGCCACATAAAGCAGAAACAGACGGCTCCTGAGAAAAGTCACTTCAAATGTGTTTGCCAAGATATATAATGTCAAGATTGTATGTTATTGTGAATCAGATTAATATAATTTGGTAGTATAATTTTTTTTAAGTAATACTAAAAGATTTACATGAGTTGCTCGTGTTAAATGGTTTTCGTTAGGTAATTAGCATACAGCTAATCTTTATATAAAGATCGTAAATATTTTTTATGAAATTTTCCCATGGAATTTTTTTTTGTCATTCGTCACTGTTTTGGTCATTAGTGTGCTCGCATCTAAAACCGAACCGTTAGTTTATGACACAGAATGCAGTAATTGGCGAAAAAATCTGTTACACGTTTCAACTTTTACCTTTCTTTTTATGGAAAAACCACATTCAATTAAGAAAATTAAAAAAAAATTAACAAGTTTGCACTTTCGTATATTATTTAAGTCATTAATAATTGTGTTTTTTGAATAACCTGTTAAAATAATATTCTTTAACGCTGGCATGGATGCATATACAGTTTAGTTCTGTGAGATAGATATTACAATTCGCTTATCTGGCCGTGTCTTTTTTTGTCTTACAATGTGGACGTGTTAAACGTGCAAATGAATTAGTTATTCTCTA
The DNA here is from genome assembly GCA_036346205.1 of Vesta saturnalis. Taxonomy (NCBI): domain Eukaryota; kingdom Metazoa; phylum Arthropoda; class Insecta; order Coleoptera; family Lampyridae; genus Vesta; species Vesta saturnalis. The sequence continues at coordinate 6,484,609 of JARFJB010000827.1, forward strand.
TATGCGCGAGCCCTGCCTTTGCATAAATGTACTGATGACATTCCATGTTAGTGTAGCTCACACGGAAAAATTGTAATTTTAATTGGATACTAGCAAGAATATTTTCCTAGTATCTAAGGAATTGAATGAAATAACGCACATTTAATATCTTTCGCTGTTAAATATCCGTTACTCTAAACTTTATTTCAGATAAAACAAACGAATGGTTGTGTTAAATTACCATCTGCATGAAGGTTTGTAATTCGCAAAGATAAATTATTTAATTTGATTAAAATTATACTCTTTAAACGTACTTCATGGAATTCCATATTTAATAGCACTAATGTTTTAAATACAATATAATTGTACAATTTCTTTTATATAATTATTTATTTCTCTACCCTTTTCAATACATCATGTTTTACTGTCAAGAGAAAATATATAATTAAAATAGCAAACAAGTAATTACGGTAACAAATCATTATGGTGAAACAGCAAACTTGACGTAAATTACAATTCTACATTTAAAATGTCTGTAAGATCAAACTGTTCGTTCGTTGAAGGTGTTTTCTGTGTATGTTTATCCATTTCGAATACTTCCAAAACATCTAATTTGTCTTTTTTCTTACAAAAACGTAAAAATTTAATGTTGTATTGTAAAGTCATAAGGTGATTATTTACCATTAAATGTTTGGCAGAAATAGATTTGTCTGTGTGTTTATATTTGTAACATCAAACGTGTCCCTAAGTAGTATCTAATATCAAAGTTCCTAAGTGTATGCCCAATCTAAACAGAATTACAGAATGTGGAGGTCAATTTATAAATACCCGCCTTAAAAATGTCGTTAGTTGAATCTTTGACATTAAATAAACATTTAAGAACATTGGTTGTAGTTATGAAAGTTACTTTGTACTTCTTTCCTTTTTGTAATATGTGAGCTACTTTTTTTGATATTTTTCCAAAATATTAAATTCATATGCATTTATTTTCTTTCGGTTCTGTTTCAACTGGGTAAATGGTTTTGATAGATAATTTGCACTCTAGATTTTTAACTAATGTGTCGGTTATACATGAAATGTAACCATTTGCTTGTGCAATTTGTTTTATAGCTGATATTACGTTATCGAAATATGTTTGGTTTAATGGTAATAACATTGCTTTATGTACTAAAGATCGGAGTTTTATAAGCTTCGCTTCACTATTTGAAATTTTGATGTAGGATCCCTATTTAAAATTTGTGTGTGTGTGTGTGTATGTGTGTGTGTGTGTGTGTGTGTGTGTGTGTGTGTGTGTGTGTGTGTGTGTGTGTGTGTGTGTGTGCGTGTGCGTGTGCGTGTGCGTGTGCGTGTGCGTGTGCGTGCGTGCGTGTGCGTGTGCGTGCATGTGTGCTTGCGCGTGCGTGTGCGTCTGTGTGTGTGTGTGTGTGTGTTGTCCGGCTACAAGAGCGCCTTCTTCTATATCTTCCGTTTTATATAAGCTAGATTAATAATTAAAATTATTTTAAAATTATTCACGCGAATACAGGTTGTTTATTTGGGTAAACAGCCTTAATTTATTGAGAAGCTTTAAAAGTACTTTTACTGCCTTCTGAGAAAAGTCACTTCAAGTGTGTTTGCCAAGATACATAATGTCAAGATTGTATAATATTGTGAATCAGATTAATATAATTTTTTTTAAGTAATACTAAAAGATTTACATGAGTTGCTTGTGTTAAATGTTTTACGTTAGGTAATTAGTATACAGCTAATCTTTATATAAAGATCGTAAATATTTTTTATGAAATTTTCCTATGGAATTTTTTTGTCATTCGTCACTGTTTTGGTCATTAGTGTGCTTGCATCTAAAAACAAACCCTTAGTTTATATCACAGAATTCAGTAATTGGCGAAAAATCTGCTACACATTTCAACTCTTACCTTCCTTTTTATGGAAAAAAACACATTCAATTAAGAAAATTAAAAAAAAATGCGTGTGCGTGTGCGTGTGTGTGTGTGCGTGTGCGTCTGCGTGTACATGTGCGTGTGCGTGTGCGTGTGCGTGTGCGTGTGCGTGTAGAACCTGTGTGGTGAGCGATGTGCGTGATTGGCGAAAATGTGCGATGTCACGTGAGCGTTGCGTGTGGAAAACGTGTGCATTAGAAATTAAAAAAGCGTGTGCGTGTGCGTGTGTGTGCGTGTGCGTATGCGTGTGCGTGTGCGTGTGCGTGCGGTGCGTGGCGTGGTGCGTGCGTGCGTGCTGTGCGTGTGCGTGTGTGCGTGTGTGCGTGTGTGCGTGTGTGCGTGTGTCGTGTGTCGTGTGTGCGAGTGCGTGTTTACGTGTGTCGTGTGTGCGTGTGTGCGTGTCGTGTGTGCGTGTGTGCGTGTGGCGTGTGTGCGAATAGTGCGTGTGTCGTGTGTGCGTGTGTGCGTGTGTGCGTGTGTGCGTGTGTCGTGTGTGCGTGTGTGCGTGTGGCGTGTGTGCGTGTGTGCGTGTGCGTGTGCGGTGTGCGTGTGTCGTGTGTGTGCGTGTGTGCGTGGTGCGTGGTGCGTGTGTGCGTGTGCGTGTGCGTGTGTGCGTGTGTGCGTGTGTGCGTGTGTCGTGTGCGTGTTTCGTGTGTGCGTGTGTGCGTGTGTGCGTGTGTGCGTGTGCGTGGTGTGCGAGTGCGTGTTTCGTGTGGTGTGGTGTGTGCGTGTGCGTGTGGTGTGTGCGGTGTGTTTCGTGTGTGCGTGTGTGCGTGTGGCGTGAGTGCGTAGTGCGTGTGTACGTGTGGTGTGTCGTGTGCGTGTGTGCGTGTGTGTGTGTGCGTGTGCGCGTGTGCGTGTGTGCGTGTGTGCGTGTGTGCGTGTGAGCGTGTGTGCGTGTGTGCGTGTGTGCGCGTGTGCGCGTGTGGGTGTGCGTGTGTCGTGTGTGCGTGTCGTGTGTGCGTGTGCGTGTGTGCGTGTGTGCGTGTGTCGCGTGTGCGTGTGCGCGTGTGTGCGTGTGTGCGTGTGCGCGTGTGTGCGTGTGCGCGCGTGCGCGAGTGCGCGTGTGCGCGTGTGTGCGTGTGTGCGTGTGAGCGTGTGTGCGTGTGCGCGTGTGCGTGTGTGCGCGTCTGCGCGTCTGCGCGTCTGCGCGTGTACGCGTGTGCGCGTGCGCGCGTGTGCGCGTGTGCGCGTGTGTGCGTGTGTGCGTGTGTGTGCGTGTGCGTGTGTGCGTGTGTGCGTGTGCGCGTGTGCGCGTGTGCGCGTCTGCGCGTCTGCGCGGTATAGGACATTATACATAAGATGTGTCTAAAATTGTATGTAGAATCTAAATATGTATTACTTCTAAGCTTTTATGATCTACCCTGTATAATTAAAAATATATTTGGAATATGCACCAGAACATGTCTTACAACTTTTGTATTTAATTTTTTTTGTATCTCTTTAAATAAAGGAGATATAGGGCTTTGTCACACTAATGCGCCACCCTGTATATATATATATATATATATATATATATATATATATATATATATATATATACAGGGTGTCTGTGTATTACTCCTGCAACGCTTAACTGGAGATAATAAAGACGATTTAGGTTTAGTAAAAAGTTTTTACTTTTCGAGGTATAAGCGATCACAGTTACCATAAAATAATGGTTTTCTGCTAACCATTTTGCAACGACGCAATGAAACTTAATAAAATTTGATACAGCTTCTTACTCGGTTAAGCTGCTCCTTTTAGCATGGCGAACTTTAGGTAATGGCCTCCTTGACTTTTACGACTATGACGTCATAGTATGATTCAGAACTTTTCCTATCGTCACAATCGTAACAATTGAAAGTTGTCGTTTAATTGAGCATTAATTTTTCTAGAGAAAAGCCCCCTTGCAAATTTTCGCTGAAGTTAGCGATTTTTGAGAAAAAAACTATTTTGTGAAACCCTGCAAATCGTTAAATCGGAATGGCTATTAGAGCAATGTTTTGTTATTTCGGCAGAATTCCCATTTTTAATTAAAAAAATTGTTAAATTTTGGTAGCTTTGTCGCTGAGAATAATCAATTTAAAATGTTGTTGAATAATACTTTCATCACTGTAGCAATGTGGAAGAACGTATTTCATGTCAAACAAGAGATCTAGTGTGTATTTAAATAAATGCTCTCCTTTGCAAAGAATATATACGATCACGAATTTTCTTAAAACCAAAGTCGAAGGTGGAATTCCTTATGTGATATCTAATGTTTTGCCTAATCTGTCAGTTTAATTGCTTTGCTACTACAAGAACACATACGGAACATTTCGCATTTAAATTGCGTTTTCCAATTTTTTTTATTAAAAATGGGAATTCTGCCGAAAAAACGAAACATTGCTCTAATAGCAATTCCGATTTAATGATTTGCAGGGTTTCATAAAACAGTTTTTTTCTCAAAATGGCTAACTTTAGCAAAAATTTGCAAGGGGGCTTTTCTCTTGAAAAATTAATGTTCTATTAAATATCTGCTTTCAATTGTTATGATTGTGTCGATAGGAAAAGTTCTGAATGGTACTATGACGTTATAGTCGTAAAAATCGGCCATGGCCTAAAATCGGCCATATTTTGCTAACTGAGTAGAAACTTTATCAAATTTTATTAAGTTTCATTACGTCGTTGCAAAATGGTTAGCAAAAAACCATTATTTTATGGTAACTTTGATCACTTATGTCTCGAAAAGTAAAACCTTTTTACTAAACATTGTTTCGCTAAATCGTCTTTATTTTATCCCTTGAATCTACAATTAAGCGTTGTCGGTCTAATAGATAGCCACCCTGTGTGTGTGTGTGTGTGTGTGTGTGTGTGTGTGTGTGTGTGTGTGTGTGTGTGTGTGTGTGTGCGCATGTGTGTGCGTGCGTGCGTGCGTGCGTGCGTGCGTGCGTGCGTGCGTGCGTGCGTGCGTGCGTGTGTGCGTGCGTGCGTGCGTGCGTGCGTGCGTGCGTGTGTGTGTATGTGCGTGCGTGCGTGGGTGTTTGCGTATGTGCGTGCGTGCGTACGTGTGTGTGTGTGTGTCAGCTGGAAATATTGTGAGATCTTATATTTTATATTATGTGGAATATCCGCGTCCACTATTTTTATGGTCTGATTTAGAATAGCATTACATTACAATTTATTATTTAGTATAACATTCGTTTGCCATAAAGAGAGAGAGACTACAAAATTTACGTTGGAGTTCTTGTACTGATTTTACCCATTATTTAGGAAATACTTAATATCGTAAGAGAAGCAGAGAATGCTGTTTATAAGGTATAAAAAATTATGATTCATAAAATTATAAATTTTATAGTAACCTAAATTGTAGATCTGTAAAGTGTCACCCAGTTAATTTGAAAACTTGTTTAAGTGCTTGTAACAAACTCCGGTTTCTTAGTTCCATAATTAATTGCATTACCTTTTGTATATAATGTATTGAAAGGTGAAATCAATTTTGTTAAATTGTTTGAGAAATATCATTTACACTTCGTTTTAATCACAATGCAGGTATTCATAGAAACGTTATAATTACTCAGTTTTGCATTTGTGAAGTTTAAGTTCATTGAAGATTGAATGAGCAAACACACTTGTAAATTAAACAACGTTGAGTATTCATTATGATTAATTAGTGCAACTTCCGTACAAGACTGAAATTTAAAAATGTACCCATTTCAATTTAATTAAAAGTGGCATAATACCATGTTCCTATTTAAATAAACACGTCAGAAAAAACTAATGAAATAAAAAAAAAACTTACGGTTTTATGTATTCGCCTTTATTTGCCACTGCTTGATTAATAATACTAGATCGCTTAACCAGTTTTCTTGATTTCGCAACTTTTTTTAAAGCTTCTTTTTCAGCTCTCTCCTTTGTTACTTTATCAAATCCTTTTCTACAGAAATATAATTTATAAAATATTCTGTTTAATGTTGCACAAGGAATTATTCTCTTGTGGTAAAGTTTAATATTTTTAAAACATAGAACTGTGTGGTAGTTTTCTTTTGTAAAGGCAACGTTTAGAGAGACTGGCGTTGTGTTGCCCAGAACCGTTTCAACATTATATTGTGAGATATCGAAAAACTTCTTATTTTTTGTTGTACTAAAAGACTTCTCTTTTGTTAAAGTTTTATTTTCCGGATTCTGCACTATTAAATGAGATAACTGAGATTCTGGACTAAAACAAGTCCCATGTCTTGATTGTATAACACACACATACATAATTAATAATAAATTACTATTAATTCTAATATTCATTTTACTAAGCAGGTTTAGAAAAACACTACCTTCAGGACTGAAGTAATGAAAATTAATTCAGAAAATTGTCAGCGTGGCAATTCAGGTCATGGAAAAGGTAAGCTTTTGCGCTAATGTAGGGCTTCTATGTTCTATTTTTTTAACGATTACTTTAATTCATCTACCTAGTATTAATTATATTTTGCAACTATGTTTAGAATGCGGTTCGTCGTGATAAAGTAAAGCTCACATTCTTGACAATATTCATCTTAAAAGTACTGCGACGTACAACATTTTTAAGGGAAAATGGGCTTAAGCAGCTTTTAACCTAAACATTATATTACGCAGACAATTGATTTAAAAAAGTTATTGTACGCATCATGTAAGTTTGATATTTGTGATTTATTGGGATGTTTTCATAAATCGACCTAGTTTTTAGTTATTTACTTACGAAGAAAAAGTGCTTTAAAGTGAAGTAAAAGGTATACCATATGAAATGCTTTAAGGAAGTGTATGTGTTATTTTAACTATAAAACACAACTAAGTTTTAGTTAAGAAATTGTTCAGTTAATAGCTTTTACAGGACTTAACTGCCAAAACTTTTTCAAATAACTATAAAATTAGACATTTATTACGCTCCAATTCTTAAACCAGAAAAGAGAGCAAAGTGTTGATTTTGGAAAAGTAAACTAAACTATGAGAAGAGTTCACACCATTTTTGTACAGTACAGGGAGTACGTAAAAGTTGTGTTATTTATGCTATGATAATCAATTTGACACTAATTGTGTATTATATATGAATTTAAATATTCCAATGCTTCATTAGTGTGGTATTTACACGAGACTTGAAAATCTTAATAAAATCTTCATATTTCCTAATCAGCATAATCTAATGGCAATTGCCGGAAATAGTTTAGTAACAAATATTTTCTTTTCGTTGTAAAGATTACTTTTTATTTTGCGCTTGATACTAACCTACAATTTTATGCCACTAAAATATGTTGCCAAGGTAACACTTTACCACAGTGTTGATAATAGTATTTTATCTACGACCATTACTGTAAATGATCATTCTTGCACTCAACAGAGACCCTATATGGGTTATTTACCGCACAGCGTGTGTAATGGTAAACCAAACGTCAGGGTTGTGTTACCTAGCAACCTAGATTTCCGATTGTCATCCCAATCTTGTTAAACAGTACCATGCACTAACGAGCTTATTACGCTTACTACGTTAACTACGGCTAGGAAATCACAGTCAATCGTTATGTGTGGATATTATTTGATTCTGTTTGTATTTGTATCAAGGAGCTATAGTATCAATATTGATATGACAGTAGCTTATTAGCTTTTCATCGTTAATAACAAAGTAATTTAACGAAAACTTTATTTTTATTTACTTACTGTACTAAATTTCAGTCAGAAAATGTCGAGCGACAGCGAAGATAACGAAATTTGCACACCACCGGGCATAAAGGAAATGGCAGAGATCGCTACATCTAATTTCTTGCCGGTCAAATCCAAAGAAAGGTACGAAACTGTATATCGAAGATTTATGGACTGGAGGATGAACAACATTCAGTCCTCTTCGGAAAACATTTTCTTAGCCTATTTCCAAGAACTCTCGCAAACTATGAAACCGAGTTCTCTGTGGGTTATATATTCTATGATAAGAGCACAATTATTTTAAAGCACAACAACACAAATTTTACTACTTATCCGAAGTTAATAGCTTTTTTAAAAAGAAAATCAGACGGGTACAGAAGCAGGAAGTCCAAAACCTTGAATGCAGGGGAAATTAACCATTTCCTGAATAATATTCACCAGAAAAAGAGTACCTACTTATGAAGGTACGATAATTATTGTTATTTCTGACAAAACACGGAAAACTGACGGTCGCCACAACTTCTAATATTATTATTATTTTTATTTTAGGTAATTATGGTTATTGGTATTAGCGGTGCATGCAGAAAGCAGGAATTTCGTGGCATTAATCTAGATGACGTGGAGGACACAGGAAAATCACTAATAATTAAGATTTTAAACTCTAAAAACAAAACGTCAAGCTCTTTTGTTGTTTCTGAAAGATTTTATCGAATATGTAAAAAATACATAAATCTTCGTCTTGTGGGAGAAAATACCAACCCTCTGCCATTCTTTTTAATTTATAAAAACGGAAAAATTTGTAATCATGTTGTAGGTATTAATACTTTTGCCAATGTACCTAAAAAAATCGCCCAGTGGTCACTGTTTTAGATGTTCGCCAGCCACCATCCCTATTGATGCTGGTGGTGATCTACTGGCATGGTAACTGTTCAAAAATTGCAAACGCAGTATTAGATATGTCACCTGTTTGAAAACTAATATTCTTACCCCTACGGCAACACATATAATTGTAAAAACTAATGAAAGTACTGTTACTGTTACTAATAACAAAACCAATGTTATTGACCCTTCGTTTATTTTCAATAATTGTACAATAACTATTAACAATTACTACCACAAACAATAAATAATCCTTTTTTGTAATCACAATTGTTAAATACTTTTTATTGTTATATTATATTTTGTAATCTGAATAAAACGTTCAAATAGAACCACTTTTCTTTATTTGTGGACGTAGATAAAGTATAGTACATAACTCGAGTTGTAAAGCAATTACACACTGGTGGAATTACTTTTTCCACCTGTGCGTAATCTGCTTCTTACAACTCTTGTTACGTAATAATTCTGTTACATACCAACGAACTGATATATAATTCTTAATTACGCTCAAGTGAAGGGGAAAAGAGTACGTTTTAGTCCCTGCAGTGCAAAATAGTTATTTCTCAATTAAACTCTTGATGAGATTTATGAAGATGTAAACTTTCTCCGTTGTTACGCATATTTAAAATGCTTTTGGGTTTTTTACTGGTGTATTTTAATATGTATATTTTACATAAATCTATGTTTCGATAAAAATTACAGTTATCGTTCACAGTAGTGCCTTAAGAATTGTTTAAGATGTTAGAACAAATCATTGACATATATTTCACTGTTTGCGATACCTCTTCGTCCAGGATGACTTGTCTATTCACAGCTTCTGTATTAGTAATTTTGCTGTTATTATTATTGGTTACAAACATCCCAATGGATCCTTTAAAGGTGGACGTGTCTTGGTTCGGTATCCATAATATTCCTAGTGATTTCTTTATCTCGTCTTTGTTGAAGTCCGCAACGGAGTTGGCCTTTGCTTTGCTAGGAATGTGACTCAGCAACTATTCATTGTTCGCTGACCATTTGTGCAGAGTAAATTTGCCTCTGGATAATATGCTTATTAATTGTTTTTCTAATCCGGTTGCTTCTTCTATTGTATTAGCTCCCGACAGTATATCATCCACATAGAAGTCGTTTCGCGTCACTTCTGCTGCATACGGATATTGACATCCTGTGCTAACCGATGCAATGTTTTTACACCTACTGTTGTTGTACCATATCACACTGTTGTTAGCTGGTACATGCTGATGGACCAGTGTTGGTCAAATATCCACAATATGGTTTGGAATTGTTGGTATTCTTCATGGACCCTTTATGGATGTACGCTATAAATGAAAATTTACATTTTCTCCATCTTAATAATACGTATGCTAGATCATGCTGTAGTCGTGGATCCCCGTACATGGCTTCGTTTACGCTTTTTTTTGGTGTTGTGCGAGATGATGCGTCGAACACCTCAGCTTTCCTGTTGCGCCAGAGTCTTTCAACACTGGTTAATGTAGGACATAACAACGTTTTTCTTTCTTTCTTCTGGCGGGAACCAGATTCATATGCCCTAAGTCCAGATAGTCTTGGAGGAATGTCTCATACTGATTCCTCATATCTGTGTTTTTTGATAACTTCTTTCCTAGTTGTAGCAATCGTGCAACTGCTAGTGGGCGGAAGTTTCCTATCTTTTTTGGATATTCTTTGAACGGAATTCCTGTGTAATTTCCGTTTGGGCTTCTCGGTGTGGTGTGCTTGTAGTGTTCTTGACACCATTGGTCTCCTTCACTGCCCTGTTGTTGGGTAGTGACCTCTTTCGATTCCCAAAATTTAGACACTTGGTTGTCCTGTATTCTGAATATCATTACGGTTATTGCTTGATGTTGCTTATCTTTGTTGTCTTCGATCTGCCTGGATACGGTCAGTCGATGCAACAAAGTTTCCTCTCGTTTTCTTGATACCACTCAGGATTATTCTGGTCTAATCTTCAGCCCCTAACAGGATCTCTAGTGGACCTGATGTACCTTGTTACATTTGCTAAAATCACGTCATTGGGGGGGGTTCCACATTTGTTTCGAACGTCTTTGGTAGCATTTCCGTTGTTTTGACAATAGAATTAAGTCACGTTCATTTAGTTGGTTGTCGTGGTTACATTGCATTAATACTCTTCATAACTGATGTTCTGCGAACAGATATCTTACTCGCACGATTGCTGTTAAAAGTAATGCTACGTGACCTTTAGCTTCTTCTTTTTCCACCTTCTTAGACGGTGGAGTTGCATGAGACGCTGGTTTCATTGGTCTTAAAGGTTGTCCAGATCCTTTTTCTTTATTTCCCACTTCACTTGCTAGTTTGTTAAACTTTCTTTTTCTATAAGATGCTGTCGCTTACAGCATTTGCAGTTGCCTTGATTGCTACTACGACAGCTAGGTATGTGCGTATTGTTTTTCAGTGTTAATATCTCTAGTGATTGTAATTTGGTTTTATAATCCTGAGATTTTGGTATGTCGCTTTAAGAACTGTTCTAACACCCTGCTTGCTGATTCATTCCACTTTCTCGAGATGACTCTTGATATCATTGCCCCCATGTTGCTGTATTTCTTCCCAATATCGTTATAGCTTCCATACACTCATGTACACCCCACTCACACGAACGCACGCACGCACGTACGAAAATTCACCATCGTTGTAATCATCGACTGAGGCAATTGATTTACGGCTTCATTATGTCCCTCTAGTTTTCTATAGGCTTCCATTTATCCCACCTACTCCAACGGATTACAACTATCCTCGTTTCCTCTTCGCCACCAAATATACTTATTATTTGCTGCTTCTTTTCCCTATGATACCCAAACTACTGATGACGCCCAAATCTATGACATGACAACTATACTAGTGGATTCTAGCTGCAAACGATTTTGACGCTGAGACGATACCTGTGGATTTGACTAACGATGAAGTCATCATGGGGACAGTGTACTGTGTATATGCTCAAATATAAGTTCAATACGACAATGGTTGAGGTGCCGGTATTCTATGATCTACCACTATCAACCATCTGATAATCTACTACAAGACCACGTACGGTGGGCACAAACTGCAGATACTTTCAATCATTTGCACGCATTTGTCCGCGCAGGAGTAACGAAACAGTACGCGAAATGGACTTTTTGCACTTGTACAAAATCAAAACGTTTTGTTCCTAAAGCGAACCATATATCCCAATAAACACACATTGCATTAATACAACATTAAATTTCTTTTTCATACATATAAAAGATTTAATAATATAAATAGGTACATTTTCATAGCATATTCTACTTTTTCGAGTTTGGTTTCATATGTTCAGGTGTTTAGTGCGAGACGTATGAACTCAGTTCAAATTTGGGAATGGTTAAAGTAGAGGTTCTAAATATTACTTTCTGAATTGCACGACTATGAGACGTTGCGGTCGTACCAATATGGCAACCTTGAAATTCTATACGCCTGTAAATGCACCTTGGATCTCGGAAATGTAGGACCTTGAAATTGTGTGTTCCAGTAGTCTCCAATCTTACTATGTTCCTTATATATTAGTTGGGGGTTTATATCTCTGTGGTGGTTGGACTCATTGTGATTTTTTATTTTCTGTTTTGAATCACAGAATTTGGGTGCCATTGATCGAGTTTTGCCTAAATCTGGAATCTTTTTAGGAGTAAGGCATTTAACCTTGCCTAGATAGAAACTTAAAATTTGGGAAAGTTATATAAGTTGAAAGCTATTTCTTGGGATTGGAATACCCTAATCATCTTCTAGGGGACAACAGCGTGGTTTCAAAGTTTTATATGAGATGATAGTTCAACTTATAGCTCACTTAAAGTTGTTTTCAAGACGAATATAATGTTTTCTCAAAAAGCGTGCAACATTTTTCTATAAAAAACCGTTTCCACAGTACATTTCACTGCTTTTGCTTGACAGTTCTCAATGTACATTAATGATCTTAAGTTTAGTTGTATCGCATATCTGATTATTTTTATTGAAATAATTCGACAATATTATGACTAACAATTAAAATTTTTGACCAACACAGAACACGTTTTATAAACATAACCTATTGTTTGGTCGGACCGCTAATCGTTGCAGAACACTTCTTAAATTACGCGTACGTTGTATACCTGGATAACAGTCATTACCGCAAAGAACGGTAACGCAATAAAAAGGAAATGAAACTTTCCATTTTTGGTCATAACCATTACGTGGCAAACCGTAGTGAACTTAAAAAATATTTCATCCTTATACTACCTTAAAAATAAGTTCTCCGATGGCCTGTCATCCCATTCATCATTTTCAAGTTACTCTTTTCCCTTCCTCAGAGGTAGTAGGTGATCAATCAGCACAAAGAAAACATTTTAAGAATCCATTTTACTCTTCCAAGCTACATCATTTTATCAACATTCGTTCCGACGGTAACCAGGTTTTATTCTACCGTACATGGAGTGTATCAGATATGTGGAGTAAACTTTTAACGGAAGTAACACCATAATCGACACTTCAGTCCCAAACGTACTTTCATTAAACTATTGTATGTCACATTTTCACCTACGCAACCAGTATTTTTGTTACTAATTGCTACCTACTAATCATAACTTTAAAAGTAGAAATTGAGCTCCTAATGTTTCTAAATTGTACAATTACGCTAAAGTTCCTTCCAAAAATAAGATATCTGTCTCATTAGGCAATTTTCTTAATCTTAGGAGCTACCTAATTGCTTTGTCTTGCATAGCCTAAATTCTGACTCCCTTAACATATAATTCCACATTTTGTATTCTCCCTGTAAACCATTGTATAAGAGAACAATAAAGCGGTATCTGTATGAAACATTAGAACGAAGCTGGTGAAAGGGGTTGAAGTAGCTTTTTTTCAAAATGGATTTATGTACAGAAGAAATGGTAGACATGATTTTTATCCTTGACGAATTCCAAAAAAAGTTTTCGGCAGACATTAGAAAGATTTGTTTCAACAGGAAAAGTAAAATACACTGCTCGTAAACGAGATAAAGCAGTCACAAATGAAGGAAATGAATATAGGGTGTTGGCTACAGTTATTGATGATCCACAAGTAGTCAGCGGATATTAAGTTCTTATTTGGGAATTTCTTCTAAATCAGTTGGTCGAATGTTAAATAACAACCATTTCCATCCATATAAAGTACATCTACATTAGGAGCTACTACCAACCGATTATGAGGCACTTGCAAATTTCTGTCAGTTGCTGATGAATGAACTTCGAATGGAGCCCCAATTTTACAATTTCGTTTTATGGACGTTTCATAATAATGGGATAGTTAATGGACTAATTATCACTTGTAATCTCCCTATTGCTTGGATTATTTCCGGAAATTTTTTCGAGTCACAAATGACTGAGTCAAAAATATCCCAAGATTATCCGTTGCTATTGACGATGGGACATTTTAATTATTATTCCAATGCAAATCCGCACATTGCTATGGAATGTAATAGACAAAGTAAGTGGTCTATTAATGTTTCGGGTGGAATAATTGGTACTCAGATTATTGGCCCACACCTCTTTAATGACACTCTGACTGGTCAATTTATCCACAATTTCTTGAATACTACGTTAAATGAATTGTTAGAAGATGTACCTTTAATAACAAGACAAAACGTGTGGCTGAAACTGTATGGCGTACCTGCGTATTACTTCGAGACAATTATTAGACGAACGATTCCATGAACGATGGATAGGAAGAAGGGGGTCGATTGCTTGGCTGCCAAAATCGCCAGCTTTAAATCCCTTAGAATTTTTTTCTATGGAGTTATGTGAAAAATCTGGTGTATCTGGAACCACCAACTATTTCTGACAACATGAAACTGCGCATAACAGAAGCTTTCAGACAGATTACGCCAGAAATGTTAGCGCGTGTACAAATTTCTTGTCGTGAGCGAATTCGCTTATGTTTACAAAACGAAGGCGCCCACATCGAACAGATACTTTGAACATTAGTATTATTTTGTATATTTTATTAGAACCTTAATCCTAGTTTTTTTTAGAGAATACATATTTTCCATTAGTTTTTCATTTGTTTAAACGCCTATCGCGTCGTACACAGCAAAAATTGTTAAAATAATATTAAAATATTAAAGATTAAAATCTCGTAAATTTATGTTAACAATTTATTGTAAATGTTAATAACATTTATCAAATTATAAAAATCGTATTATGCGAACTTATTAAGAAAGCTTATAGCTTTTATGTGTTTAATTGAGCTTCTATATGAGCTGGTTTGAAGTAATCGGTTTATTTTTTGCATGAGGTAAACAACTTTAGATCATGTTCATGATGTGTACTGACACAAATTTCAAGCAAGTAGAGCCAGAATGACATTTTGGAGACCAATTTCGACGTTTCCATGAACATCAACGAGTATCTTAGTAGATTTTCATTTGTAGATAAAGACCACCACCCATCACACTGAGTTAGCCTGGAAACATGTACTTTATCTGCATGAGCTAACGTATTACTGTACGACGTTTGACCGTAACAAGTTAAGTTAAATGAGCATTTATTTAAGTCACTTTTAGCTTTAAAGCCAATGAATTGCATATATAAAGAAACAAAAAACCAAAATTAATTTTGAAAAGCTGCTGGAAAATGCTTTTTAGGGTTCCTCTGTTTCTTATATTTCTACTAGAACTATAAGAATGTTATTGCCACTAAGAATGTAACAGCTGCATTTTTGAGTGAATACTTGTAGTAATATGGACCGTGGAAGCAATAGATCCTAATTTGTCGCTGTTCAATATATCGCTGCTTTCCGATAAGGGCGTCACAACTCAACAATGACATTTTTCGAGCACACGCTATTTAAGATTCTGTTGAAAAATGGCGCCCTTCAAAAAACTTGGAAAAACCGTATATTATGATTACTGCGGGGGATTTTAAGTATTTTGAACATTAAAGAACAGTCCTAGATGATACATTAAAAAAAGTGAATTGTGCCGTTTTTCCATGAAAAGAAATTATTTAAATGATTCAAGATATCATTTATTCACACGTAGTACAAAATAGCAATTTTTAATTCTTACACAAAATCTACTTTAATGCATGAGTAATTGGTAACACAAAGCTAACGAACTTAAACAGTTACCACAGCTATAATTTTTTTTTAACAGACATAAGCATGGAAAAAAATTACGTATCCAAA
Source organism: Vesta saturnalis (assembly GCA_036346205.1). Taxonomy (NCBI): domain Eukaryota; kingdom Metazoa; phylum Arthropoda; class Insecta; order Coleoptera; family Lampyridae; genus Vesta; species Vesta saturnalis. The sequence continues at coordinate 6,500,208 of JARFJB010000827.1, forward strand.
TGTTATTACAAATGTCACAATAAAAGCGAGGTACACTATATTGGTCAATTAAGCCGAATATTCTTTCCTTTCTTAAATTTGATATACCAATTTTTTCAATGTATGGAAACGATTCGTGGAAAATCGCCTTCATAGTTGTACTTTTTATAGAAAAAAGTACCTGCGTCGTCTTTCTCACTTCAGTATCTTTAATGTCGGAGGATTTTCATAACATCACCGTTTCCATTTTTGTATACCTCTCTTATTACCATTTCCTTAATAAATATTTTAGCTCTAAAAACTCATCGTAGTTCATTTCCTTTACATTGTAGGGAACTCCAAATTTACCTGTATAACTGTTACATATCCACCAGGGGCGTAAACACCTGTAGCGTTTCTGTATCTAGATATTTGTTTTCTACAACCGAATGTACACGGTACTCTGGAAATCGTCTGTTATTAAATATTTGTGTGTGATTGAATTGATGTTTAAAAGTTTCGATACAGAGTACAGATATAATGCAAATAAAAACAAACTTTTGTTTTGTCCCGAGGAGTTGTCTGTGTAGAGTATAACAGCGGTAAGGCTAGGTGTGTGACAGGAAGTGACGTCACACCAATCAGCGCCTCGATCAAGCACTTAAGCCCCGCCCCTTTTCACAAAATGCGGCGTTGGACCCCTCCCCAGTGACGTCGGATTAATGAGAGACAAGTATGGGCCCCTCCTCTGCTAAGATTACCAAGAGGCTGACCCATCGGCTGAACAATGAGAGACGTGGCGGCCATATTGGAAAGATTAGTAACGAGACTGATCCATTTGTTGACCAATGTGACGAAGCGGCCATCTTGGAAAGATTACTAAGGGGGCTAACCAATGTGTTGACCAATGGCCAATGAGAGACATGGCGGCCATCTTGAACGTGTACTTTAGGCCCTGATAGCTTCTTCAGCGGGGTCTTCGACTTCTTCCTATGGAGGTATTGCATGCTGCGGGGTTATGTATGTAGATTCTTCGCCGTTGCTGAAGAAGTCACCGTCGCATGGTGAATGACAACATTGCCTTTCGGCCACCGGGCTTTACCATATATGTAATGAAGAAAGCTGGATATACATATATATATATATATATATATATATATATATATATATATATATATATATATATATATATATATATATATATATTATATATATATATAATAGTGAATTCTTATTATATATATATATATATATATATATATATATATACATTTTAAATACTAACGTGCTATATGTTTTTATAATCAAGTATCCGCTATGGAAAAAATTGTTTTAGCTGTGTAAGGTTTTGTAACTAGGTATATATTTTTGACCAGGTATCTATAATAGTTTAAGTGGTAGAAAAATAATAAAAGTATACACTTAATATAGAATCTGCCAATTGAATGAGGCAATCAATAATTAGTATGACTTATGTGATCTTGCCTACAATAGCAATTTTCCTTCACAGTATTCCTAGAATAGAATAGAATAGAATAGAATAGGTCCTAACTGTTTGCTAAATAATTCACCTTTTAACCTGTTGTAACTACTATGTAGCATTGTTTATAAGAGTTTTTGTTGTGTCGAATATAAAAGCAAATATTAATAATAGGTATCCGTACTAGCAGGAAAATCTCCTTTTCGCTTATAACAAGTACGTGGATACTTACGAAGAATATTTAAACTTTCGAAATCAATATAATTCACCACAATGCTTAGTTACGAACAATTTAAGCGTCAGTCGATATTTGTAATTAACTTGTAACAACCCATTTTCAGTTGTATTAAAATATACCGTAATTTAAGGTCTTTCGTTCATTCAGTTGTAAATATAAGAAAAAATTTTAATTATTTTTGCATTATAGCTATGAGGTAGTCAACTTAATTTGCATATTGGTGTAACTTAAGGGTATATATTTCGTAAAGGTTTATACTCCCACTTCAAATTATTTTTCTGATCATTTTATTCGCGCAACGCGTCATCACCAGATATTTCAAAGCATCCATTTTTTTCACTTGCTGATGAATGTTGTGTGTGCAGGAAGCTTTTTTGGGTTTCCCCCTAAATTTAGTGAAAGTGCCATTGGTTTGATGGTAAGATATTTTAACGCATTATACTAAAAATTAAAACATATGCTCTTTTCAGGCACTTTTACTTTCTTTTCTTTTATTTTTACTTTGATTTACACTTTAATTACATTTTAAGTACGCATTTAATTTTACTGTTGCGTACGCTTTCATTGTCTGATTGCAATTTTTATTTGAAAATTTCCAGAAAATGCATTAAACGGATTATTCCATTTCAAAAAGACAAATTTATAAGAAATAAAATTCTAGTTTGGGTGTGGTTGAAAGCCTAAAAGCATTGTTATTGCAATATATTGCGTAACATTGACACAAGGATTACGTCACCTTGGTTTGCATTTCTGCATTATTTTTTATAATACCAGGGGTTCTCAAGAGGATGTATTATATTTTGTAACAGGTATTTAATGTTTAATTATTTTTTAGTAATATAAGGCTATTTTTAAGATATATTTTATTTAACCCTATCATTTTAACCTTAAATATTTAATAAACACAGTCTGTATATATTTTTATTTTTTACATTTTGATAAAAATTTTATTGTAAAACTCGGTTTAGTTATTCCGAGAATTATTAAAAATAACTTGGCGTCCGAGATCATTTTATTAGTGTTACATTACAATTTTTTTTCTATTTATGTTCAGCAGAAGTAATGAAGCCTAAATTGTGGTAATTAAGCAAATCAAAAGAATGAACCACCCTACTTTAAATTACCTACTGGGACAAAGGCATTATTTGTGTTGAGTAGTTAGTATCTCCAGTTAGTTTAACGATTTGTTTTTGGAGAACTTTTTACTTTTACCCTTATTACTTTATTATATTATTTAAAATTTATACGATTACCACTTCAACCACTTTATTATAAACTGCACTCATCAAAACGAGAGTATTCATAAAGTAGTTATTGATTTGAAATTGGAAGTTGAAGCATCTTCAGCCTTTGACGTCGATACTTTGGCGTATAGAGTTACCTTGCATGATGTTTTGATTGAGTATGAACCTTTCACTAGCATTGATCGCAAAATGTAATATATTATTTTATCATATGAAGCTGGATAAAATTGTATATTGAATTACATTATTGTTATCATTAATAAAATACTGTTTTACATAATATGCGTTTTATTTTTCACACATGTTACAAATTTTTTATAGGAAAACCTACATACCGGAAGCCAGGCGTGTGGAAGCGGAAGGTAGGCGTCGGGAACTGGACTGTATGCGTTTGGAACCAGAATTTACACGTCTGGAAACATCAGTTCTAAACAATAGTAAACAAGAGTATAGAATAGTATGCAGACCCTCCTTATTGGAACCTATTTCAGATTTCCAGTTTTCCCGCCATAACAATTACAGGAACCTAGGTCTATTTTAAAAAAATACACTAGTAGATGGAGCCGTGATTAAACTCTAATCCAGAGCTGGGACGATTACAGGTAAGAAGTAATCGATTACCGATTACAATTACTGATTACTCTTCAAAATTGTAATCGATTACAGATTACTTGTGTAATCACAAAGTAATACTGATTACAAAAACGATTACTTTATTGGGTGCTTAGGGAATGTTATGTTTTCATCTAATTCTAAGTCACACCAGGTTACTTGCACTAAGTCTGATGTCATACCCGTGACCTTTGAGATAAACGTTCTTCATATAACAATTTAGCCTCATATTACAGACAGATAAAAGAACGCACACGAAATTTGTACTCTGCAAGCAGTGTTGAACGTTGTTTGCATTTATTTTTTCCGAACTCTAACACTGGCCCTACTCGCGCAACTAAAAGGACCTCCAGCCCCAACTGTTATGTCTCGTTCTGTAATCTGTACATCCACTATGCGCACTGCACTACATACCAATTTCTGAGTTTTTTGAAGATGGACTTCTGGTCTGATCTGATCTATACATTTATATTAGAGTGTAGCTTCAAAATACAATTTTACGGCTAATTTATCTACAACAGCAGGAGTAAAAATTTGGCAGGTTGTGAATGTAATGTGAAAGAGGTCGAATTGTACAAATTGTAACTTGGTTGGGTAGGAATCATAGGCCAGTTGGCAGAATGGCAGATTGGTAGGAAATTTTCAATTATTTCACATTGGTATGCGCAATACGAAAAAAGTACCTACAATCTTGCACCTACCTAATTTAAAAGTTTATTTTTTCGTATTACGCATGCGTAAAATTCGGTGTTAATCTGTAACAAACCCATTATTTGATATCAAGTATGCTACAGTATCCAACATAAATGGAAAATTTAAAATACGCTTTTACAGAAACTAATCGTGATTTACACAAAGTAGTCGTGATTACACAAAATAATCGAGTTTCTTTAGGAGTGCGGTAATTACGACTACAAATTCTAAAATGATTACAAATTACACGTACATTGTAATCAATTACCGATTACTGATTACTATCTAAAAAAGTAATCGCCCGCGATTACTGATTACAGCAAATGTAATCGACTACTATAACCGATTACTTCTTACCTGTAGTCGTCCCAGCTACTTTTAAAAATGTACCACTAGGTGGATCCTCTATCAATCTCTATTAAAAATACTGTTTTACATAATATACGTTTATTTTTACATAACTTTTAAAAGTATGGTCTATTAATTCTTTTATAAATTTTTGTGGGAAGATGTACTCAATTTTAACTAAAAATAAATGATCTTTTACACCACAACTACGACCTATTAGTGCTGAAAGTAATGTAGCAAACAAAATACACCCCCGTACCACCCAAAATTAAAAAAAAATTAAAAAACACCAAACGCGTTTCAATAGCTACGCTATCATCATCAACGGTCGAAAGTAATCTAAGATTTTGACAGAAAAATTTGGCTCTAGATAATAAACTTTCTTCATCGCTCAGACCTTCACTATATAGATTAGCTAGTACTTTATTTATAAAATACTCAAACATCGAATAATTACGATAATCATTCAAATAATTCAGCTTCTGATTTATCACATCCACAGCCGAAAGGAATAGGTTGATTGCCTGCTCGAATAATACTACTGAACTGCTTTCTCTGCTTATTCTGGTTCGTTTTTCTTCGTCGACAATAAACAATTCAATTTTTATACCATAACCTGTAAACGTAGCTTTCCCGGATTCATCAGATTTTAGAGTTTGGCGTATTAGATGCTCAGTTTTAATGTTCGAGATTTCGCGCCATTCCTCCATATCAAAATGCATACAGCATATGTCACTAAATGTTGTCCAAAATAATTGTACTACAGGTTTAAAGTCATTACCCTTTAATGAACTTCCGACCTCAAGTACTATAGAATTATCGATAAATAGCGCCCATGTTAATAACAAACGTTCTACAACAAAGGCTTTAATAAGATTTCTATACCGCAATACTAATTACATTTAGACGCTTCAGTCCATGAATAACCAGCTTTAACATTGATATCTCATTTATTTTCTATATCAGGTATACATTGTTGTTACTTTCATATCCGTTAATCACTTTCATTGTTCAGCATCCAAATCGTCTGATTGATTTCAATTAACTACTTGTTTAACTACGTTACCACCCTATTTATAGCGAGTTAAATCAAAGTGTAACGTCATAATAATCAGGATGTAGCTTAGTTGCACCCCCCAAGCCATCATAAATTGATTTATTACCTGTACTGGCGATAAGAAATGCATACAGTTGCGGAAAATTATAGTGTTGCGGGAATTATAGTGTAAGTATGTAGGCATATTTTAATTATTTACTCATTATTATTATTACTTTTTAGATGGATCATACAATCTTAGAGTTTGATACGATGATTGAGAATATTCGACGCGTAATAAGATATCAAGATGAAGATATGAAGTGTTACAATTAAGCGTTGAAAATTTACTTGGTTCATTACTATCGGGATGACACAAAATTACGCAACAAAATACGATGTATGAAGGATTGGAATAAATCATCTGATGTTGATCATATAGATGGACCAGTTCCTTTAGTTTTAGATTGTTTTCAGTGCAATAAATAAATTCGTTTAATTATTTTACCTGCACAGTTTTATATCAACTCCTATAAGTTGTAGGAGTAGCTGAACAACTTCAGACATTACAAATATTCTTGTATTATAATTGTTTATATACAATCTATAATATAATAATATAGTTTTATGCAATAATATAAGGCACCGATGACGGTGATGGGACATGCTACTCTATAAATTTCATTTAATAATTTTAAAATGCAGAATAATAATAACTTACTTGTATAACAAAGGATAGTTTAGCCATCATTTTGGCTTTAGCAATATCTACGCTGCCCCCATAAACGATTGCAATTTGTTCAATGATGCTTAAAGAAAATACACCTTCTAATCCGTTAGTTCTTTTGCTAATCTGTTCGGGAGAAATATAGTATTTTCTTCAGTTTCTACAACTCTGCTTCCGTATTGAGTGTTAATAATTTTAACATTTTTTAACCGGTATTTATAATCAGTAATCATGTTAGAAAGTTTTAATGCATATTTGAATTCACCTTCGCCCACTAAATTTAATTGCTTTAGAAGGTCCATCTTTAATGACTAATTTATATACGTAGTGCACTTGATATTTATAGTAAATTCTTATCAATATTGGTAATTACAAACTATCACAGGTCAAAGGTGAAAGTTCAAGACTGGTTATATACTGCAGGGTCACCAAACTCGTATAAAAATTATTTTTGTCACTATACTAAGAATGCAACAATCAACTAAAAAATTAAATTTGAATTATTACAAATATTTACCTAATATGTACTAAATGAAGCCTAAAATGTATTGAAAAAATTCATGATTTAAATATATCACATTCACGCTATTTATGGCAAATTCTTATCAATACTAAAACTGCATCAATTAGCGTAAATATTAAATGTGAATTATTTTTTAGCTTATATTCCTGACTAATATTTACCTAACATGTAATCAATGAAGCCTAAAATTTATTGATAAAGTTAATGATTTAGGTTTAAATATATATCTTACCTTACGTATAGCATCAATGAATACTATTTTATAAACAATGCCATATAGTAATTATCGCAGGTTAAAAGATGAATGATTTGGATAATATATTTAATACCTAGCAATTCTAGGAATACTGTGAAGGGAAATTGCTATTGTAGGAGAAATCACACAAGTCATACTAATTATTAATTGCCTCTTTCAATTGGCAGATTACATATTAAGTGTATAATTTTAATATTTTTCTACCATTCAAACTATTATAGATACCTGCTCAAAAACAAACAGCTAGTTACAAAACCTTACACAGCGAAAACAATTTTTTCCATAGCGGATACTTGCTTATAAAAACATATAGCACGTTAGTATTTAAAATCATAATCGATGCTATGTATTTGTTAACCTATATTTTCTATTTACCTTGCAATTAATTATTTTTACTAATAAATGTATTCTTTCCAATATTGCATATATATATATATATATATATATATATATATATCCAGATTTCTTCATTACATATATGACTAAGAACGGTGGCCGAGAGGCAATGTTGTACATTAACCAACTACCTGATGGCTGATACCTAAAGTATTAAGGAAAAATGTCTGATATACGTGACTTCTTTTTCCACTTTCCAAAGGTTCTACTTCCACTTCTATGTTCTATGCCACTGTCACTATCAGATCCAGTGTTGTCAGTCTCTCGTTTAATACTTGCTGTGGTAATTGGCGCAGTCTACTGATTTATTTTTCTTGGGCGAGTTCTTTTTTTATCTACAAAATCCACGTATTGTACTATGTAATCTCTTTAACGGTTAATGTCACTGAGTGACCAGTATTCCAGAAAGATATTATTTCTTTGATCTTCAGAAAATCTCGAACTACATTTCTGACGACAAGAATTTTTGCAACTGTTTTTCTTCTTCCTTTCTGTAATTAATTTATCCTTGCTGTTTATATAAGACTTCCCTAGGTTTCTCAACTTTTAGCTTTTGTTCACTTCCAATCACTTGATTTCCGTTGTCGCCTTCTAGACTTTTTAATAGCTGGCTCAATCGATAAAGGAAGACTCTGCTTCAGTATCGGCGTGGGAGGTATCTGGTTCCGGTTGAGGTTCTGGTGGTACATAGTCCGGATCACCATTTGCATAAAGATCACTCTCTGAAGATTGTTGAGAAATAAATTTTGTTTATATATATATATATATATATATATATATATATATATATATATATATATATATATATATATCCAGCTTTCTTCATTACATATATGACTAAGTCCGGTGGCCGAGAGGCAATGTTGTACATTAACCATGGTAGCTTTCCGTAGTTAGACTCTCGCGACGAGCAAACTATTTTTTTTAGGGTTTATATTTCTACGACGCATCAACGTCTCTTCGGCAAGAAAGACAAAGAACGAAGGTGGCTTTTTCAGCAATGGCGAAGAACCTACCTACACGCCCCCGCAGCATGCAACATCCCCATAGGAAGACCTCAAAGACCCCTCATGAAGAAGCTATCAAGAGCTAAAGTACACTTCCAAGATGGCCGCCATGTCACTCATTGGTCAGCATATGGGTTAGCCCCCTTGATAATGTTTTCAACGTGGCCGTCAGGTCTCTCATTGAATAACAGATGGGTCAGCTCCCTTGATAATCTTTCCAAGATAACTACCACGTTTCTCATTGGTGAACACATTGGTCAGCCCCCTTACTAATCTTTCCAAGATGGCCACACGTCTGATTGGTTCGACGTCACTGGGACGGGGAAAGTCCCTCGTCTCTCATTGGTCCGCCGCAGCTATCTTGTGAAGGAGGCCGTGCTTAAGCGCTCGCTTAAGTCGATGATTGGTGTGACGTCACTTCCTATCACAGATGTAACCTAGCCTTGCTACTTATAACATCAATCATCTTATTTTCGTTGAACAAGACTTCCACGTACCAACTTCGTTTGCTCCTCTTTTTGCCTTTCTTGAATAAAATTTCTTCCTTGTTCAGAAGCGTTCCTAAATTCCGTGAAGATACCACAGTGATCTTTTTTTGGGAAAAAGGATTCAATATTAAATTCTTTAGTCAATATATCGTAGTAAGTTCGATACGATGCACAACGTACATTTTTATCCTTGAAACAAATTGTATAATCTCTGTAGAAGTCAGCGATAGTTTTTGATTCTTCTATAAATTCTCTTTGAGTTTGGGTACAACAATAGTGACTTAACACTCTCTATTACTTCCATCTATTGAAGCGTGATAGTGTAGCAATGTTCCCTCTCAGATCTCCTTTAATAATTCCATTGTTTCCTATCCATCACTGTTATCCGTGTTCTGCTTGTTATTCCTAAAGTAGCTATAAAAAAACTTTCTACTAACTTGAAACTATTTTTCTTCATTACAAGTGACTTGGGATTTTATTTTGGTGCCGTCTACATTATTGGATATCTTTACAGATTGGTAACTTTGCCTGCTATCTATTAGCTGTCTTACTAATTTTTTCCAGTTCATAGTACTATGGGTTCTTTTTGTGCCCCTTTTCTTTAGCGGAGAGTTCCCTTTGTCATCTTCATTTCACCTTTGGAGAAAGTGCTCTTGATCTTCAGAAACTGATGTTGATGAGATTTCGTAATCTGGTTCTCTATATGATGACCCATAGTCAAATATGTTTGAGTGGGTATTTGAGCTACGTGTACTATCTGTACCACCATTATCGAATTCATTTTGGTTCAGTATAGAGCCATTATAACGTAAATCTAAAAATACACGTTATAATACCATTATTGTAGTAAAAATAGTTTGTTACCTTTTTCCTCGGTAAGTGTTTGAGATACAGGATGATTTGCGGATGTCGATCCATCACCGACTTCCTTATCGATGTTCTCATTGAAAACTGAGTTTCAATTAATTATTCTTGCTTTCAAGTCGTTAACGTGTACTACACCTGCAAGGACAGAGTAGTTCTTTTAAAACCTATTATTGTTGTATAGATTAGTATTTTTAATAACAGCCCTTAATGTACCTAGTATGCTTATAATTTTGAATTTTAAAAAAGGTTTTCAGTTTCTCATTATGACTTGATTTACTGTTACTCTCTTCAATACCATCGCACTGCTTTGGAATATTACTTAAAGTAATATCTTTGCTCACACAGCTTACTGTGAGATTTCTGGTTATCTTGACCCATTGCTGCTTGTATCACTTAAATAACGATGAATTTCCCACATAGGTTCGTCAAAGTTATGTAATTCCAAATTTCTTTTCATTAATTTCCAGACCAGAGAACTTCCGTCCTTCTTTCTTGACATGTTACCTAAAAAATAACAACAAATATATAGCCAAAGATCTAAAAACAGATTAAATTTTAATACAGTAAATGCCTCTTTTTTAAATGGGATATTAGCAAGATACCTTATGTCCGACTATGTTCTAGGTGATGCACAGATATCCAATGTCCTACCTGGTTTCATGACAATCAAAATAGAGTTTTTTAAAAGTATCCTATATTTATTCCCTCCCATCAATAAAAACTTATTATCCCAAGTCCATCGCATGAACATAGGATACCCTTACGCTCTTTAAATTGTCTGGCTTTTTGTGGAAATAGGATAGCGTGTCGTAAGTGTAATGATGTCCTAGTGTTTTGTTAATATAAAATACGTTTAAAACAATGTGTCCTAGAAGCAAAAAAATAGTAGCTATGGCTCAACCAAAAGTCCATGGTAAGTTATAATTTATACTGAATATAACTCTTTTGTAGTAATAAATAGAACAATAAGAATACATTTTTTCTAACCTCTACGAATAAATATGGTAGTGTCTAATGCTACCGTTGTGTTTTTAAGAATGATTACGTTTCCTCTTCTAGAATCAATTTTCATTTAACAAGTTTTAGATATTGTTGACCAGTTTATTCTGAATGTAGTTTTCTGGTTAAAAACTACTCTAACTTAGTTTGCAGTAACTATTTAGATCCTGAATTTAAGTAGCACTTTAAAATGAAGCTCCATATTTAATATACTGACAAACAAAATTATTAATATTAAAAGAAGTTTTTACTTTTTCTTGTGAATACTTTTCCGTACTAAAAGATGGCACTGACTAGTAGTATAAACAGCAATTTTTGAATCACGCTCTATGGTGCTAAGCATGACTGTCTCCCTCGTTTTTGTATTTTATGGGTCCATACACTAATAACATAAATATACATAAATTGCGATTTCACCGCGTGCAGTTATTGAATAAAAAGCAATCTGCTGAATAACTTCTTCTGACTATTTCAAAAACTGAAGTAGGCAACTTCTAGTTTTGAAACTACACCTTGACGCTATGGACTCATCCCACTTTAAGTAATATCGTTGTTTTTTCGGCAGCGTTGTGAAGGTACAAGTTGCAGTATTAGACTTGTAGTAGGCTTGCCCTACTTCAGTTTTTGGACAAGGAAGAAATTGCTGGAGATCCATTTGAGCAATACGAAATAAACTGTCTCTCTCTTATTTTAACTTATGCTCATTCTTTCTCAAACGTCTCATCCTGTCTTTGTTGGAGATGTGTCTGTCGAAGTTTGCTTACAAGACGGCCTTATGTTCCATTGTGGACTTTTTATTATACAAATCACATTGATTTTTTGCAATGTGAAACCACACATTAAAATTGTTTGAAAAATAAACCAATACTTGGATGTGCAGCAGCTACCATGGATTTTTTTTATAATGCTTTCATAATATTGTAGGTATACATCGTACATTTTGCTTTTCAAGAGACGTTATATAATCCCTGATTAGTTTGGGTATTTCGCCAACGCGTGGTTGACATGTTAATCCTGGCTGATCTTCTAACGTACAGCCAGAGGAGCAATTTTTTTTGCGAACAGTCATTATAGGCAATATTAAGAAAAACTGTCTGACATACGTGAGTTTTTTCTCCACTGTGACTATCAGATCCAGCGCTGGCAGTCTCTGGTTGAACACTTGCTCTAGTTTTTGTCGCATTCTTCTGATTTACATTAGACGAGTTATTATTTTATCTACAAAGCCCACATAATATCTTGCTTTGACGGTTAACGTCACCGAGTGACCAGTATTCCAAAGATATAATTTCTTTGATCTCCGGAAAATCTTGAGCTTCATTTCTGACAATAATAATTTTTGCTACTGTTTCTTTTTTTTCTGCAATTAATTTATTTTTGCAGTTTTTATAATTTCAAAATTAATGACTGTTTGACTTATTTTTTATTTGTCAGTGTTACTTAAGTAAGTATGTTGTTATTTGGTATTTTAATGCTTGTTTTTTTGCAGGGCATATGTCGAGTTTGTTTGTAAAAGATGATACATCAGAGATGGAATATCCAATGTGCAAGTCCAAGACAAAATTGCTACAAAATCAGCCGATGCAATATATATCCCAAAGTTGACCTCTCTGAAAGCCTATTGCAATTTATCCAGCAGATAAAATCGAGAGCAGCAGTACTTCTTCAGAAAAAAACAGTTTCGAAAATACAGATGGTATGGAAATGCAAGTGAAAGAGTTAAATACCGTTGACCCGGAAACAGAACTTAGTTCTCAACAATCTTCAGAGAGTGATCCTTATGCAGATGGTGATTCGGACTATGTACTAAAACCTCAACCGGAACCAGATACCTCCCACGCCGATACTGAAGCAGAGTCTTCCTTTATCGATACTGAGCCAGATATTAAGAAGTCTAGAAGACGACAAAGAAACTCAAGTGATTGGAAGAGAACAACAGCTAAAAAGCTGAGAAACCTAGGGAAGTCTTATATAAACAGCAAGGATAAATTAATTACAAAAAGGAAGATGAAAAACAGTTGCAAAAATTCTTGTCGTCAGAAATGTAGTTCGAGATTTTCTGAAGATCAAAGAAATAATATCTTTCTGGAATACTGGTCTCTCGGTGACATTAACCATCAAAGAGCTTACATACGTGGATTTTGTAGATAAAAAAAGAACACGTCCAAGAAGAAATAATCAGTAGAATGCGCCAATTACCACAGCAAGTATTCAACCAGAGACTGCCAGCACTGGATCTGATAGTGACAGTGACATAGAACATGTGCCCAGCAGAAGGAAAAAGTCGTTTTGTTATCACTAACAAAAAGTGGAGAAAGAAGTTACGCATTTTTCCTTAATACTTTAGGTATCAGCCATCAGGTAGTCAAAACTGTTTGCAAAAAACTATACCCCTCTAGTTCTGCGGTTCAAGAAGATCAGCAAGGATCAACATGTCAACTACGCGTTGCTGAAAAATCCAAACAACTAATCAGGGATCATATATCGTCTTTTGAAAAGGTTGAAAGCCATTATTGCCGAAATGATACTAAGAAGGAATGCTTCTCACCTACCCTCAATATAAACAAAATGTACGATTTATACCTAAAAGATTGTGAAAGCATTAAAGAAGAAACCTCTGCTAACAAATCCACATAACGGTTTATTTTCCTAACCCATTTTAATCTGGGATTTCACGTTCCAAAAAAAGATCAGTGTAATTTGTGCACTAACTTCAGAAACTCCAACAAAGACAGGATGAGAAATTTGAAAAATTAGAATAAGGTAAGAGCAGAGAGCGATAGTTCATTTTGTATTGCTGAGTTCTTTCTTGTCCAAAAACTGAAGTTGGTCAAACCTACTACAAGTTTAAACTTGCAACTGGAAAAAATCAAGTCTATTGCTTTATACGGCATGAGGTAACAGCTTCAAGAGGCGCTTCCGGAATTGAAAGTTGCCTACCTCAGTTTTTGAAAATTAAGTCAGAAGAAGGTATTCAGGAGATTGCTTTTTATTCGGATAACTGCACGGGGCAAAATCGCAATAAATGTATATTTATATTGTTAATGTATGGAGCTGTAAAATACAAAATTAGAATAACACATAATTTTTTCGAAGTCGTCCACCCAAATTGAGGATGACAGTATGCATAGTACAATAGAGCGTGCTTCAAAACACATTTCTGTTTATACTCCTAGTCAGTTTTATCTTTTAGCTCGGACTGCTTGCAAGAAGAAGCCTTACTATGTTAAAGAAATGAATAGTACAGACTTTTTTGATCTGAAATAACTATTGCAAGATACTACAAAAAATTTTGAAGGAGATATGGGTAATTCAGTTAGAATATCCGATGTTACTTCAATTAAAGCTGATTACAATAACCCCTACGCTTTGAAAATAAAGTACAAACTGAAAGAAAATTAAATCGGAATAAATATTATTGAACGGTGTCGTAATCCTCTTCAATTATTTGATAATTATGAGTTAAAGATTCTTCGACAAGGACTTATTCCACTAAATGAACAAAAATACAAATCACTACAAGGAATACCAGCACATAAGTAATCATAATCAGTGACCTACTTATGGTAATACCTTTGTTCTTAATTTATTATTTGTATCCTTTTGTGTTTTTCTATAAACCTATTAACCTTTTTTTGTATATTTTACATCGTACAAAGGTATCCCATGTCCATCTCTCCAGGACATAGGATAATGTTAAACACCATATCAACAAGTTACCCTAAGTCCTTAGAATTCAGTTTTGTTTTTCTAAAACATGTTTTACTGACATATTAGTTTTGTAAGTAAATTAAGTATATTTAGCCAAATATTCGACAGATTTGTCCAAAACTATTTTTACTGCAAGACGATAAAACCTTTAAAGTCGTTTTTCTCAAAACTATATATATATATATATATATATATATATATATTGGACATAGGATAGTTTTCTTCTCAACCGACCAAATTTGACACTTTTAAATATGTGACGGGCTTTTACCCAAATGCTCCAACTTAATCGTATGAAAGTAACGACGCGACTGAATTAGGACGAGCTTGTGTAACAAGATGTGAAAGTTGAAAAGTGCCGAAAGGTAAAAGTTACATCTTGCAAAGACTACGCAAGGTTGACTTCTAGCCAAAATGTGAATTTTTTTAAAGCGTAATCGTATCAAAAATTGAAATATGGCAAACTTTGAGTTATGACAGTTTTGTTGGAAAGAAGCGATATGTTTAGCTGCACTTCAGTTGACAGTGGTAAGACTATGGTTACAGAATTTTTATATCTAACCTAAGGTTTAAATAGATTTTGGTATATTCTGTTCTATTGTACATATATATGAATATAATTTTTGTATTAATTAACAGAAAATATTTAAAGAGTAAGACACCTTTTATTTAATATGAATGTAAATATTGCTATTCCCCGGTTTCTTGCCTTATATATTTTCTTGCTAATGTCACCTCGTAACGATCCTAAACATCCTTGCTATAAATCTTCCTATCCTAATAAATAAATTCCTTTCGAAACTTATTTCCTTAATTATAGTATTGTTTAGAAATCCTATCAGTTACCCACTCCTTTCCCACTCCATATCATTTCTACTATAAATAACCGACCGGCCGCTTATCAAATGCCACTTATTCTTGGACTCGCTTTACGTAATTTTAAGTAAAAAATCCTGAGAGTATTGCCCTGTGCTTTTTCGAAAATCCTAAGTCTTGTCTGATACATTAATTCCTAACCAATCGGATTTTCTGAATTGTAAATAATTCCCAGTTAATTTTACGCTAGTTCTAGTAGTTATTACGCGCTAACTATAACCTGAACAATCGCTATTTACGCGCCTACAGGGAGCTCGCACCTCGAGGGGTTGCAAAGAGCTATTTAGCATCATTATTTCGCCAACGGGGGTTAAGGTCCCGAAGGTTAAGTAATTGTATGCAGAAATTCCTTCCCAGCGATAATAGTGACCAGGAAGTCATCCCAGACTCATCTACTCGGAGTTCGTACCTCGAGGAGTGTGTAAGGATTACTAAGTGTGATCGGTGGTTCAGGCCCCGAAGATAGAGAATTCAGTCACGAGATCTACATCTTCTTTTCCTGTGAATAGCAAATATAAAGGCCCCCTTGTTACATCTACTCGGAAGTCACGCCGCGAGAGGTGTAAAAATTTTGACTAGTATTATTTGAACAACGGAGGTTTAGGCCCCGAAAGACAAGCAATAGTGCGTTAGTACACTATTCCCTTCTCTCAGAGGAGAAATCTCCATAATAATTATCCAAATCCACCGCCACCATAAAACAATTAATTACGTACCTACCTCATTCCTTCCTGTATTAATCCACCAGACCTAGTTTTCCCTCGACGTAATTCCACCACCAATAACCGTTGGTTTTCCTCAATACCCGCCTGTCCTGTCACCATCAAATCATCCACCTGGTATTTTAAATTTACATTTACAAGATTTTATTTCCATTTTCACATTCATTCATCAACATAAATCATCATTTCATTTATTATCACTCAGAATTAAAACGTCTAATTTTATTACACGTCCCAGTAGTTAAAAACATTAACGTTCCCTTAATTTGGTTTAAATTCGCTTATTAAACATCAATCCGAACTAAACTTGTAATTTTATTGCACGTCCTAGTATTTTAAACACATAAAAATTTCATTAATTTGATTTAAATTCATTTGTTAAACATCAATCCGAGCTAAACGTGTGATCCCCGTATTTTAAACACATTAATGGTTCATTAATATCCCCACGAATATCTCCATCACCTCTAGTTAATTGAACATTTCCTAATTAAACGTAGGATAAACAAAAGATTGAAGTACCCACTTAAATTGCAGCTTTTCATAATTCCCCAAATTCCAGACTTGCCGATCCACAACGGTACTTTAAGTGCACACCTCGTTTTAACTTATATCACACTAATTATTTATTAATTCTTTCCTCTCTAGTTTACCACCTGATAAGGAACACACGGCCATTTTAACAGCTTTCATTTCAAGCCTACTATTCCGACCGACTCGGCCCGATATTCGGCGTCCCCGATTTGAAGCACAAGCAGTAGACCAAGGACCGCCGCTATTCCAGTTTATAATACAATTCAGTTTTGTTCGTTATAGGTACCGGGTGGTCGTAAAGTAAGGAATAAATTCAATATCTCGTAAAGCACAATTTTTTTCAAAAATCGCTCGGACCGGTCGATTTTATATTTTTTCGGGGCATATTTTGCGAAAAAAAAAATTTATACAGGGTGTCTCAAAAAAGATTTGCTAAAAAAAATTTTTTTTTTCAAATTGCAACCCAATTTTTTTATTGCATTTTTGGATTACCCTTACACTTCTAAACTTTGTCATATAGCATGTGCTATACCTAAGTCCAAGCGATTTGGAGTTATTCGCATTCAAAATTTAAAAATTTAAAAAAGATCATGAAGAAAACGAAAAATAAAATAATTTTTATAATGTTTTAGTATATCGAAAACAAAGATTCGTAAACTTAAAAATAATTTTATTTCAGCATGATGATTTAAAACAACGCATCCGTCAAGAAATACGTCGAATAACGTCCGAAATGGTTCGAAATGTGCAGCATGAATTTGTAGATCGATTAGGCTATTGTCAGTTGACTAACGGAGGACATTTCGAACATTTGCTTAAATAAAATTATTTTTAATTTTGTGGCAATTTGGGTATTAGCTTCTTGTCTTAATCATTTCAAAATATTGCGAGGTTATGATTATGGTGTGAAAAAAGTCTTCTCGGTTTACGTTAAGTGGTAATATAATGAGACTTACGATTTCTGGTCATCAAAATTCGACTAACTTATTCACATATATAGCTTACACATGTTTCAAAGCTAAAAGCCCGAGACCGAAATTAAAAAAAAATCCGCTACGCTTTAACAGAGAATAATAGTAGTTCTAGGGATATACAGGGTGTCCGGAAATGGCCTATACAACGTTTAACCAAAGATTCCTTGCTCCAAAATAAGGCAATATGGGTAAACATACCTATATCCGAAGTTGCTTCGTCTTGCCGCTAGAGAGCGTCAAAGTTTTTTCGAAATAATTTCTAAACGCTTCAATCGATTTTAACTAAATTTGGGAGACAGAGTTGTAACATAAATTGACATAATAAGACGTAAATGGGATCTTTTTTCGATACGTAGAAAATGAAAAACTATTTGTACTCGTGTAAAATGTTGGTCAGATGTATAATTTCGTCGCAAAAAAATAATTTACTCAACCATACATTTAATCATTGTGTACTTACTCGGAAGGAATGCGGGAGAAAGTAAATACACAAATTACATGAAAATGTTTTAGTTTCAATAAAAATTTAAATTTTCAGTCACAATTATGGATGTTTAACCCAATAAAATATAATCATAATTGTTCAAAATGTTCTCCGTTTTTTTGAATGAATTATAGCTTTGCAATACGGAAACTGTAAGTATCTACTTACAATTATTAGTAGTTAGTACTACTTCTAAACTTAATTTCATGTGTGTCTTTTCTTCTTATGGTCAGTGCACATTTTTAGAAAGTTCTTTACAAATTTTCAATTTAGAGAACTTTGTCTAGAAAAGAAATGTTTTACAAATTAATGTTTTAAAAGAAAAATTTGATTAAAACTGTACTTATTTAAGTAAAAGCTAAATTAATCCATTCAGAAAAACGAAGAGCATTTTGAGCAATTACCATAATAATTTATTGCGTTAAACCACTTGCAAATTCTTGGTGGGCAAACGATTTAGCCAAAAAAATATTTTCTAAATTCCTACAAGTGTGAATCAGTAATTGTAACTTAACACTAATAATGCTTTTATTAAAAGTTGGATGGGATTTAGACAACTAATGGAAATAATGAACGATTAATTACCAATTGTTACAACAAATGTTCAAAATGGCCACCATTATGTTGTACACATGCGTTAAGTCGAAAATTAAATTGTTCTCCTCGTAGTGTAGCGGGATTCCGAAGGGTGTTGGCAAAATTTAAAATTCTGCGATATAAATCTTCCTTGCTTTCAATATAAGAGGAGTAAATTTTTGTTTTCATGGTACCCCATAAAACAAATCACAGGGAGCCATTTTCCTATCCATCAATTTGTATAAATCGTATTTAAATCATGTATAAACCTTCTTGCAAAAAATTTAAATAATTATTTCCATTTAAGTTATTTGGTGTAATAACTGGACCTATAAGAAATTCGTCAATAATTCCTGCGCACATATTAAATTTAAATTCATGGTGGTAATGAGTAACTTTTGTGTCATGGGGACACGTTCATTATGTAAGTTACTTACACCAGATCTTGTAAATGTAACTTCGTCGGTAAATAAAATTCTACTATTGAAATTTGGAGTGTCTGATATCTGATTTTCAATAAAATTGCAAAACGTTAAGCGGGATTCTGGATCAATAGGTAATAAGTCTTGAATTTTTTGAACATGGTATGGATGTGTAAGTTGTTCTTTTAAAACCTCATTAACAGCTGATTTTGGAACCGCTAATTCCAGTCCCAGGTGTCTAGTACTTACTTTTGGGTTTTCCTCAACTCTGTATAAAATTTGTTCCTCCGTATCTACTGTTCTTGTAATACGCTGACGTCCACAATCAAAATTTTGTGACTTTCAACTACCATTCTCACGAAGACGTCTAACAATGTTTTCAAAGGTTTGGTGATGATAACAACATATCTACTTGTTCGACAACAAAATTCATGATGAGATAAACCGTAAGAAGAATAATACTAAATGCTGAACGGAGTTCAGTTTAAATAACATTAAAGGAATAAACTCTTTCTTTACTTGTCAAATTAATCATAGCCAGCTTTTAATAAAAACATTATTAGTGTTAAGTTACTGATTCAGAGTTATTAGAACGAAAATTTTTTTGCTAGGGCCTTGATTTGTAAAACATTCCTTTTCTAGCCAAGATTATTTAAATTGAAAATTTGTAAATAACTTTCTAAAAACGCGTACTGACCATAAGAAGAAAAGACACGAATGACGAAATTAAGTTTAAAAGTAGTACTAACTACTAATAGTTGTAAGTAGTTACTTACAGTTTTTGTATTGAAAAGCTAAATTAATTCATTTACAAAAAAGGAGGACATTTTGAACAATTATCATAATAAATCATTATAAGTTTTTTTGTTATGAACGAATAAGTTCAAAAGTAAATATGTAATTAAAAATTATTATTAATTTTATTAAATACATAAATAAAAAGTTTACGTCAAGTAGGATTTGAACCTACGACCTGTACTTTGCTGGAGTACCGCGCGAACCATCTGCGCCATCGAGATACAAGCCCCAATCGATGTAAATTTTGTCTTTATGTATGTAGAACTGATGTAAATTCTAAATAGTCCTATTAACGAAGGTATGAAAATACATCTCTTTTTTTGGACACCATGTATATTTTCTCATTTTTTACCTATCGAAAAAAGTTCCCATTTAAGTCAAATTATGTCAATTTATGTTACAACTATTGTTTTCCAAATTTTAAAAACTTTGACACTCTCTAGCGGCAAAACGAATCAACTTCGAATATAGGTATGTTTATCGGAATCGCCTTATTTTTCACCAATGAATCTCTGGTTAAACGGTGTATATGTCATTTCCGGACACCCTGTATATTAATAGTATTTCCTAAATAACAAATTGTCACATTAAATGCAATTATTCATTTTCAAAATATTAATGTTTAAAGCTAAACTTCTAATTATGATAATCGCACTGGTTATTCAAATTATGATAGTGCGAACGTAATTCTATATTCAGCCAAAGCTGAATGACTTTATTCAGTCTCTGAAGAGGTTACGTGATGTGCGGAAAATTGAGGTAAGTTATTGGTTAAGCTTAAACAGATGGACATATTCATACTAAACATACTTAGTTATAATATAAAGCACATTTTTTTTTAATGACGGTGCCTTATCAAGCTGTTGGTTCGCATTATACTTTTAATTTATACAGTTTTTATTGAAACTCAATATTTAGCGTCTGTGCTGAATTTACATATAAGGTTATAATTGTTAGACGTTACTAATCTAATAAAAGCAATGTACTTTTATAAAATATACTACAATCTATTATTTACACACGCAGAAGTGAGTTATCAAAACTAACAATTAAAATTCGCTTTTACCTCACTGGAACTAGTGTTTTAGACATTCCGTTTTATACTTCGTAGAGCATTTAAACATGTTTGTATATTAATTATTTGTGTGTTGAACAAATATGTATATATAGAGTAGCGTTAAACGTCTAACTAAAAGTGGTAAACTTACTTTTACAGAAACTGATTCATAGTAGACAGTGGATCAATGAGATGTATCAAAGCGCTCATGATTATCTACGCTGTAGTAATACGTTAAATAAACAATATATAATATAACGCATTTAAATGAACAAATACTCGCTGTATCAGTTCAATCATTTTATACATGTATAGCGACACCAGTCACCTATGCCAAACAAATTTTTCTTTCCATATTTTTGTCTCTAAAACTGTTATTAAAGATTCTATAAACAAATTCACACAGGAAGAGTTGGAATATGGTATACACTTCTGTTTACGTTTCGGTTGTTTTACAATTCATACGTACTTAATTTAATAATAAAAAATAATAAATTTAGTTATGTGCACTACGTGCTACGTGATTAAGCTAATTACGCTGCGCAGTCAAGAGTGGAGTGTTAATTAAAAATGCAGCACAGAAGTGTTTTCCCAGTATACGTATTTTACACATGCGAGCAGTTCAGATTGCCGTCGACATCGACCTGCAAGGGATAGTAAAAAGAGGTATGTAGCGCTAATGTTATTGTTCGCGAAGGAAGAAAGGGACAAACGTGAGGACATAGGCCATGATTCGTGTTGTTATATATATATATATGGGTGGTTGCGCAGGTGTATTGCTCTTAAGTTCTTCGCGCATTATTGGAATCCATATGGGTTTCATTTCTACACTAGCTTGGCTTATTGCATTTTATGCTAGTGCTTTATGCTTTGAGTTTTCGACGAGTTGTGTTTTCGTTCTTTGCCACTATCTGTATGTTATCCCATTGGATGCGGTGGTCTTAGTTCCAGACATGTTCGGCGATTATTGATCTTTCTGTTTCGTCCTTGCGGACGTTGTTCTTGTGTTCCTGCGTTCTCACTTTGAGTGCTCTACTGCTCTCTCCTATGTATGCTCTGCCGCATTCGCATGGTAGGTTATATACACAATTCTTGGAATTCTGATTTTCATTGTATGGTTTGGTTTTGGTTAGTATTCCCCTGAGCGTTCTGGTCGATTTGAAGGCAGTGCGTATCTTATGTTTGCTGCTTATCCTTCGTATTTTGTCTGAGGTACCTTGTATATATCGTATTATCGCTGGATATTTAGGTTCTTCTTTTTCGGTTACCCTTTCCCTGTTTAGGTTAGGTGTTAGATCGGGGTAGCCATTTTCTTTGAGTGTTCTAGCGATATTTTCTTTTTCTTTGTTCAGGTCCTCTTGTTTTGAGCATATCGTTTTTGCTCTATCGTACAAGCATTTTTCCACACCACGCCTAACTTCACGTTTTTGAGGTGATTGGAGTTGTAGTGTAGGTACCTCCCCATGTGGGTAGGTTTCCTGTATACACTTGTCGTGAAGGTGTTGTCATTCCTGTGTACAAGTACATCCAGGAATGTCAGTTTTTGTTCCGACTCCAATTCCATTGTGAATTTTATGGAGGGTACGCGGCTATTTAGATGATCTAGAAATTCATCTAGCTTATGCTTGCCGTGTTGCCAAACTACGAAGGTATCGTCCACGTATCTAAGCCACATCCTTGGTTTCTCTGTGAATTCGGATATCGCTTGGTCTTCAAAGTCTTCCATATATATATATATATATATATATATATATATATATATATATATATATTGCTCACTATGGGTGATAGTGGAGAACCCATCGCCATCCCAAACTCTTGTTCGTAGAATTTGTCTTCTACCTGGAAATATGTAGTTCTAATGCATATTGTCAGAAGTTCCATTAGCATTAGCTGTTACCCTTAGACATGTTATATATAACATGCGCAGGTTTTATAGTTTAAATTGCATCTGCTATTAAATGAAACCTTAAAAACACCCTAAAACCTATTAATATATTAAATATTTCATATGGTTTTAACTGTTGAATGGCAATGTTGTGATTAAAATTGTTTTACAGTATTTACTATGTTTTTGCCTTCTAGCACATCTTCTTAAAAACTTCTTCAATGAATTCTACTGAAGTTTTATTTTATTTGGTTTCATAGGGATCAATTTTAATCAAAGCAGTTCCCCTGTTAAAAAATAAATTAGTAAAATTAATAAATAAAATAAAATAAAATAAAATAAATGAATTAAGTAAAATTAGTCAAAACAATTTCCTAGCAACTATAGTAAAATATTTGGTGTGGAACACCACACCACCTTCCAACCTACAAAATAGAAATTAAAAGAACTGAAATAAATTTAATAACAGTTTCTTTAGGATAATTATGCAGCCTCCTTTATAATAAGTTCATTACGAAAATAGGCAACATTGTAAAAACAAATACAAAAATCTATGTCAAACAGACGTTCAAAAATTCTTGTCCGCTAGAGGTTAATAGACATCAAGATGCAAACTTAAAAATAATTAAAAGCCGCCCCCTTCAAAAAAAAGTATTGATAATACAGCTTAAGCATTTTCAATCGTATTTATTTAAATATTTACATTTAGTCCGTTTTACATGAAAAAACGTTATAAAGAAAAGTTATGTAAAATCTAATTTTCTTTAAAAAATATGTCTACACATTTTCTTACAAAATTAATCATTATTCAGATATTGAAAACCCTACCTTAGGAATTTTGCGTGTTGTATCAAAAAATTGCATAGAACATAATTAATCTATACTATTAACGTATTTTTATATATTGAAATATACAGCAGTTTCAGAAATATTTGAAAAAAAATGAAAAACAGCCCTTAATAAACGCTCCTTTCCACCGCTGAATTTCTCCCAAAATCTAATCAGCTTCAGGAGAAATAAAAACAGGCGTAAATACCAAATTTTAAGTGCGAAGGTGTTTTAGTTCTGTAGTTTTCGTGGATATTAGCATACATACACGCACACGCGCGCGCGTGCCCGCGCATGAACGCAAACACGCACACACCCACATCCCTACCTACACCCATACCCACAACTATCCAAATCAAATAGAAATTTGAGAAATGTATGTTTTATTTTAATTATAGAGGTTAATTAAATATTTACTTTACTAAAGACAATAATTGTAACAATTATGAATGTCGCCATCGAGCTTCTACGGGATCCTTGTTCTTTTAAAGTTCCCGCTGCACTGGTTGTGGTTCTAGGAATTACCGTAAAATTATCAGTGACAAACACGTGCATTAATTATTATTAATTTTATTAGATACATAAATAAAAAGTTTACCTCGAGTGCGATTTGTACCTACGACCTGTACTTTGCCAGAGTACCGCGTTAACCAACTACGCTATCGAGATTCAAGCCCCAATTAATGTAAATTTTGTCTTTATGTATGTAGAACTGATGTAAATTCTAAATATAATGAGATTTCAATCGAATTACATATATTAATGGAATGTGAGCCTGCAATATCGCAACTTTACCAATATTAATCTATTATAAGTTTTGTTATGAACGATAATATTATTATATACAAGTAGAATTAATTAATAGTACGTCATGCCCCAATTGATGTAATTTGTCTTTATGAAACTGATGAAATTCTAAATATAATGAGATTACAATCAAATTTCTTAATTAATGGAATGTGAGCCTGCAATATCGCAAAGGTTCACACATACCAAAGCAACTTGGCTAATATTAATTTATTATAAGTTTTGTTATGAACGAAAATTAATAATTTTTAATTACATTGAATTTATTCGTTCATAACAAAACTCATAATAAATTAATATTAGTCAAGTTGCTTTGGTATGTGTGCATCTTTGCGATATTGCAGACTCACGTTCCATTAATACAAGTAATTTTACTGTAATCTCATTATATTTAGAATTTACATCAGTTCTACATACATAAAGACAACATTTACATCAACTGGGGCTCGAATCTCGATAGCGCAGTTGGTTAGCGCGGTACTCTAGTAAAGTACAGGTCGTAGGTTCAAATCCTGCTCGAGGTAAACTTTTCATTTATGTGTTTAATAAAATTAATAATAATTTTTAATTACATTTCATAACAAATTCATAACAAAACTTATAATAAACGTGTATTAATTGTTATCGTTGCCGGAATGGTTTTTAGTAATCAAATAATGAGTGTAATTAGACAAAGTACCGGTGATTTAATTCAATGTGAATGTGAATTGAGTGTTTAAAAATGTTTGGATTACTACTGAGTGTTAAGTAAGGCTTACAGTCCTAGTCAGCTAAGAAGGCGAGCAACCGGCGCAACCCGATTCATGATTTCGAAAGCCGAGTACTGTAAAAATACAAGTCAGTGGCGTATCACACCTTCATTTACTGATTGTTACCCTGCATAATAATGCATTCCTAGAAGTGCATTTTTTTCATTAGCGTAATTCGAAATTGATTATATATTACTAAACTATGTCATTATCCTGTAATTATTATTCAATAAATAACATGTTCATATCTAGTGATGTAGAATGATATTGGAATATCTAATGCTCATTATAAGACGATTAGCTTAATTAAAATAATAATGAATGGGAAACGCTATTAACATAACGACATCCATTACCAATGGTATACAAATATCCTAACTCTTTGGCAACTATTGTTTTTCGCAGTGATTTTACAGCGCCCATACAAATTAATTTTAACAACTTGCTTTGCGGTTATCGAAAATGTCTAGTTCAGGAAAAATCTTAAGCGGTCAAACGCGAAACGTAGTTTTCAACGTGTTTCAATACTTTTTAAGTCACAAAAGAGAAACAGAGTCAATGGCGAGCATCATTAAAACAACTTTAGATGCAACGAAATATTAGTGCGAACAATAGAACGTATTATAAAGGAGGCCAGTGAATCGTCGGAACACAATAATGGTACTGTGATGCTGAAATCTCCCAAGAAGGAGCGGCAGAAAAAACATACCGTTACTGATTTGACAGAATATGATACTAACATAATAAGAAGACTTAGGTTATTGTGGTTCAGAGTCGTCACTAAAACGAATTGTTAAAAAAATGGGTTTTAGATGGAAAAAAACGGTAAACGACAGAAGGATTTTAATGGAGAAAAACGATATTCGCGAAAAAAGAATCCATTATATTAAAAACATTAAACATTATCGTGATGAAAATGGACCGATCGTGTTTTTAGACGAAAGTTATATTTATGGAGGATATACACAATCACGTAGTTGGAGTAACGATAGCACCGAAGGGTTATTCAACGTGTAATCATGATTCACGCAGGGGGTGACATGGGCTTTATTCCTCAACTGTATAAAATTATAAAAGACAATAAAGATCGTTACAAAACGTATGCATTCGACAAATTAATGAATGAGCATGGGCACACAGTATTACGACTTCCTCCTTATGATCCGGACCTAAATCCCATCGAATTAATTTGGGCGAAAATAAAAAATGAAGTTGCACACAAAAACGTTACTTTTAAATTAAATGATAAATGATAATAAAATTGGCCCAAGATGTGTTTAAATCAACAACAAGGGAAGAGTGGAAAAGTAGATGTGATGAAGTAATTGAGATTGAAAATAAATATCGTGAAAGTGATAACGTGTTAGATATAGAAACTGATCAATTAGTGATAAATGTGTATGAAGACAGTGACAGTGAATATCAGTTTAGTGATTTACATTTATTGTACTAATATATTTAAATACAATAACTTTTTTTGAATAAACACATCTACAAAAACAACTTGAAACGACACTCACTTATAGAATATAGATATGCGACAATTTTACAAGCAGCGTAAATTAGTTGTTTGCGCATTGTCGCGCTCGCCTTTTTAGGTGACTAGGACTGTACTTTACTTTTCCTTATGTATAAATATCAGGATCAATGGGGTTTTAATTAAACAGACGTTAATCTGAACGAGAGCGTGTCTCTAAGTGACAGGATTATTATTTAATATGATAATATTAATATTTGAGTGTATTATTTGTATGGGAGAATGCTGATTTCGTATAATGAGTCGTTATCATTATAATGGAAAGCTTTGTCTGTTGGAAGTGATTTTAATTTAATGGGTTGATATTTTGGACGTGAATATAAGCGTTGAATCTGGGCGAATGATCGAAAATACCGTTTTAATTGTACAGAGTCGTTCAAAAGGGACGATAGGTTGGCGGTATATGAAATATTTAAGATGAATTCGGGTAATTGGGATAATAATGTACGTGTGTCGGAGTTTTTAGATGGCATGTAATGATGTGCTGGTGGGTATGTAAAGGATAGGTGGTCAAAGTAGTGCCAAGATTTTATGATGTGGCTAAATATATAATTTTTTGTATTTTTATTAATGATTTTCGTAAGGGAGTAAGAGAGGGAGGAGCGTGGACGGGATAACTATGAAAGGGGCTCCCTTATAACTATGAAGTAACCAACCCGGGGTAGAAGTACCTTGTAGTTGGAGGGGAAGCCAGAAAAGATGTCGTCCTTCACGGGAAACAAAGTAGATAGCTCACGGCGTACGGTTGCTTTGCCGTCTGGGCCGGAATAAAGGAACGGTACTATATTAGGAACGATTTTACGTTTACTATTTTGATGGAATAGGATGTTAAACAGTCAGAGCTGGATAGTGGCAGGAAGCTGGGAATAAATAACAATTTACGGGTATCGGGATGTCAAACAAAATTGGACAGGCAGGATTAACAACTAAAAAAAGTGTAAGCAAACGCAGTCACAAGAGAATTTTCGTAAGAATAGGAAGGCGAATAGAAGTGAGTTGAAAAGCAGGTGATCGGGTATTTATAGGATAAACTGGACGGGAGTGGGAAAGGCTTGCGCAACTGCTAGGATTTACAAGCAAGACATGAATACAGTTACGGAAAGAAGTTTCTAGGATAGGAAAACTAAATAGGAAGGATTTTGGGATCATTATAAAATAATTCTTAGCTATTAGAATTTCAAAACATCCTATATTTAAAAAATGAGAAATAAGTGTGTCACGGTTATCTTAAAAGAGGACGAGTTTTCCTTGTAAACAGGTGATAACAATCCATATGCTTGTGCACTTGATGGGGATGGAGTAGAGTGTAGGGTGAAAGTAGCTCAATATTGTCACATTTCCAAATCACTAATAATTGCAAATTTCGCGTTCCTGGCTATAGCTCGAAATATCTTGTGGAATTTGTCCACAATTGCAACTATAGGTACTTTTGAAAAACAAATCATTTTCATTCTCGGGTGCCCTTTTCTTCATTCACAAAAATCTTTTCAACCCAATCCATTTGTTTTTGTCTGTTTGTCTTTATTGTAACAAACTAATCACCAGGTCTTTTCTGCCCTTGTTGATAGCATGGATATTAGTCAACATATTTGTAGTTTGTGCAGTCGAAGTGCGTGATCCAATTAACACATTTATATCCTCATCATCACCGACTTCTATGCCCGATCCACGGTTATTAGGTCATCCTCTAAATTAAATTCAGTTTCATCTGTACTGTCGGGAATATCAATCATTTTAAGTTTCCAGATAGCCTCCTTTATCCCCACTCGTTCAATGTTGGTAAAACAATTTTTTGATTCATTACCATGCATGTTTTGAGTTTTTAGTTTATTGATGTCTTTTTTGTTTCGTTACTTGGTTTTTTTAATAGCACCCTTACTTTTTCTTATCATTTTAAAGGAAGAATATTTTTCTCTATTATAGTATTGCAATTTTAGAAAAAGAAATATAAGAGAAAAAATATTACTACTCAATTACAACGAAATTAATTAATTTCACAGCACATACATTTTGAAGAAATTAAATATTTAAAGAGTAACCAAAGACTAAATACAAAGAAAACAGCGATACTAAATTAAATGCAAAAATTCAAGTGACATCGCTTCTAAGTCATTTTTACCCGGGAATGGAATTCTGAGGTCGGTTGGTTGGTTGCTAGCGTCTTTATTCTTAAGTAGCACAAAAGCTTCGGATGCGGAGACAATTTTACGATTGCTACTAGAATTCTGCTTAGAGACATCGTATCATTTTTCTTACCTTAAAACATATGGTACATATGGTAATTAGCTCAAGATAGTTTTTTGGCCAGAAATTGGAAAATTCGATATTCAACAATTCCGCTACGAAAAACACCAAAAGCGTTATCGTGATGGCCATAAATTATGCATTAATGTTAATTTAATATTCATGCTGATTTTCACAATTAGGTTTTTGTAAAAAAAATGCAAAACAAAATTCATGAACTCCTTTTATCAGTAAAGTGATAAAACCCATTCTTTTCTTTGCTCTTTATGGTTTTTGGTAACAATGCGGGTTTTCTTAGCATGATTCTTGCTATATGCGGACACCAGCTCAGTGGTCTTGACCTACTTGTGAACTAGATTGACATGCGCATACGTTTATATCGGTTATTTGCCGTTTGATTTTATAATATTGGTATTGTTGGAAAAGCCTCGTACCTAAAAAATATTTGGTGAGGAAAACACCCGACCTTCCAACTTACAAAGTGTCAATTAAAAGAAATAAAATAGTTTTATTAAGAATATTTTTTTTTAATAATTGAATTGTGCAGGCTTTTACTTGATTGAAACTCATATTAATACTCAAAATGAAACGGAATAGTTTCTAATTTCCACAAACTTATTCAATAAATTAACTTGTGGAAATTAGATACTCTTTCGTTTCATTTTGAGTGATAATTTTTTTAAATAACTATGCATCCTCTTTTTTAACATTTTCTTGACTAAAATAGGCAACACTGTAAAACCAAAAACAATTATCTATGACAGATAAACGTTTAAAGCATCACGTCAGATAGAGATAGTTTAAGCATTTTCAATCTTATTTGATTCATTCATTTAATCGATTTTGTATTAAGACGCTTTATAATAAAAAGTATCACTTGGAAACTATCATATAAATTCTGTCTTAGGAATTTTTTGTCGCTAAATTACACGTTGTATCATATACATGTCGATATTATATTCTTTTAATTTCAAGCACACATACACGGACAGAGGCACAGAGACAGCCACGGACACGGACACGAACACGGACGCGGACATGGGCACGGACATGGACACGGACACCGACACAGACACAGACATAGATACAGACAGGCACAGACAGGCACAGACAGACACAGACAGACACAGACGCAGACGCAGGCGCAGACGCAGACGCAGACGCAGACGCAGACGCAGACGCAGACGCAGACGCAGACGCAGACGCAGACGCAGACGCAGACTGGATAATGCCGAAAGACCTTAAAGTATAAAAG
This sequence comes from Vesta saturnalis, assembly GCA_036346205.1. Lineage (NCBI taxonomy): Eukaryota > Metazoa > Arthropoda > Insecta > Coleoptera > Lampyridae > Vesta > Vesta saturnalis. Next base: position 6,530,542 of record JARFJB010000827.1, read on the forward strand.
TTTGATTTTGTCCTTCAAAGAAATGCGTTCGTCGGGTTAACCAACGAGAGGGGTAAATATATCTTTAGACATATTTGACACCATGGAATAAATAAATGCTCTAAAACCATTGTAATTAGTTTTCGTCCATGTGCTTGATCGTTTTCCTAAGAAAATTAAAAAAAAAACAAGTTTTTGGGTATTTTTAGTCCCAAATAATCACCATCACCGTAATACCATAACATCAACGTTGCCCATTTTTTAAATGTGATTTATAGTTTTTTCAACGAAATTGGTGAATAAACGAACGTATTTTGCACCAAATAATAACCAATTTTTCAAAGCTATAAAAGATCGTTCTAATGTATCGAGACAATCCGTTTGGCAGTTGATCCAACAAAATGGGTGTATAAGTAAAATTGGGCTTTTTGACTCCAAATAATAACGCCTTAACGTCATAACATATCATTCTTCAACATCGAATTAATGCGTTTTATGGTTTTCCTTGACTTTGGTTGGATATTCAATAGCGTTAAAACAAAATGTATAAGGAACAAAATTTTGACGAAACCGGTATATATATTTAATAATTTAAAATTGTAATAGCTTTACAACAACTGTATAATAAGTTGTGTTTTTATTTTATAGAAAACAAGACTCAAAAATGAAATGTAAGTATACGCAAGATTTACTAGCGTTATTTCCATTCGGCTACTTAATTTAAACGTTAGACGGAGTCATAACTTAAACAGGCGTCCTAGAGACAGCATCCAATGAGAAATTAAAATGTAATTGTTTAAGAAAAATTGCTTATAAACAGTATTTCATTTTTCAATTGTTTCAGGCATCCAGCCAATTTTTTGATGAGGGAGGTAGACGCCATGATTGTTTTAAAATAATCACAAAGTGAACAATCACATTGTCTAAAAAAAATTGTATTTAATTACACATTGCATTATTTTGATTCTAATGGAAGTTATAGTATATATATATATATATATATATATATATATATATATATATATATATTATATATATATATATATATATATATATATATATATATATATATATATATATATATATATAATAATAGTATTATAGTATTTAAAAGGGTCAATTTAAAACAATATAAATTTATTTGAAGCATTATCATTATTTCATAACTTCGGAGGCGATAAGGTACCCTCGATATGTATATGTATATGTATATGTATATGTATATGTATATGTATATGTATATGTATATGTATATGTATATGTATATGTATATGTATATGTATATGTATATGTATATGTATATGTATATGTATATGATATATATATATATATATATATATATATATATATATATATATTTAAATAAGACATTTTTCTTTGAAACAGGTTTCAAAGAAAAAATGTTTTATTTAAACATTAATAATTGTTGAAATCTAAATAGAAACATAATATTCCTATACGGAGAAGAAACTTTAAATACCATCAAGATCTACAGAAAGCTACGTATCAAAAAATGTGAAATATTTACTAATTTAACTTTTTTAAAGCGTTGTCGTGACAATAAAATGATACCCAAGGGATTTAAACTGAAACCAAAACCAGACATTAATGGTTCTTATAAGATTTTATTCAAAACAAGCCTTGCCCTTTTAAGAAAAGCGATTGCCAATGAAAGGGCTAAACTTGACTATTTCAACCGTACCCTTTATGACACCTTCCAAACTTTACATGCTATCAAAATTCACTGTTTCATATTCGATACGGTGGATCGTCTCATTGAAAATACTGTAGAATCGTCCTTGATGATAAAAGCTAACCGACAGAAACAAAAATTTGAACGTCTGTCTCATACATCGCAGGCAAATAATGTAGAACCGTTAAGGACAGTACACAATTTCAGTGACGAAGAATTTAATAATAATATTCTGAATGTTTTAGGTAAAGGGTTCAATTTTGCCATCACTCCTAAACGGATTCCCGTAGAAAACATCATTACCAACGTAGAATACGCCTTAAAGGATACAGAATCTACGGTCCCTGACGAAATTAGGCTCGATGTAGCACACATTCTTCAGAACTGCAAACTTCCCAAACAAAATATCACCAAACAAGACCTCCAAATGTTAAACCAAATCAAAAATGACGATCAAATATTAATACTATCAGCTGACAAAGGAAACGCTACTGTCATTGTCAACTCTAAAGACTATCACCACAAGATGTCTGAACTATTAACTTCTTCAGAATATAAGAAAAAACAAAATCTATCATTAATTCTACAAAATTAGACAAAGAATTATTTACACAAGTTTCAAAGAAAAAATGTCTTATTTAAACATATTAAACATATAAATCAAAATAGAAAATATATATATATATATATATATATATATATATATATATATATATATATATATATATATATATATATATATATATATATATATATATATATATATATATATATATATATATATATATTACTGTGTAATTTTAATAAAATTATTAAAATTGACATCTGTGAAATTCATAAATGTCTTGAAATGTTTTAATTTATATTTATTAATATAATTATAATTACCTACTCGTTTGAGTCCCATGAAATATTTTGAGATGAAATGCATTAATACATTATAATGTACTTGATTACAACTTGAGCACGTTGTGCCATCATTAATTTATTATGATGATTAATGTTAAACTGTTTAATAAAATTGCCTTGACTAATATCCCAGGGGATAGAGTTCAATATTAGTTCACTATCAAAAAAAAACATTAATCATTTGCGTTAGGTTTTTTGCCAAAAATAAAATCAATTGTGATTTTAAAATAAATTTGGAGTTGTATATTCTCAACTTTATTCAAACATCTTGTATCACCTGTGATTATATAACATGATAATAATATTGAATTACTATAAAATGAATGAATGGTTGTGCTATTTCCAGACTAGTATATAATTTACCTAAACCCTTTACACACATGCACATAGGTGATAAACAATAATAATATTCAACGTAACCTCAAATAAAAATATAAGATTCATACACTCACATTTATGTTTGCATTCCTTCAGCTGCTCCAATTTCAATATTGATATTCCAATATCCAAATCAGAAGTAATTCGAATTCCATAAATAATATTGATCCAACGGTGGAAGATCTACAGCATATACAGGTATGCTGCATAAATATTTTCTTTAACACTTTTTAGAAGCACTTTAATTTTTATTTATTATATTTTCAAATATAATCATTGAATTTAACTTTTAATTTTAATTCTATTAAAATGATAAAACCATGTTAATTTCGTTATAATAATTTTATATTAATCGGAATATTTGATTTACATGATTTAATTTCAATCGTTTAACGATACCACATCACTGGGACAAATATGCGCATTAACCTAACTTATGACAATTTTAGAATTTCAATTGGTTAATAGTTGCATTGTTGTAGGTTATACGAAAGACACAATTCATTTTAAATCTGAATTCATGTACACTCCGAGCGACATGTTCTTAAATTACATCCATAATGTTAATTTAAGTTTTAACACTTTCGATACGCACTAATATGTAAGTTATTAACACATTATTTGTTTAATTTCGCATTATTCACTTATAAGTTATATGAATCTTACTAAATCTGTTCTATTTTCATACACATTAGCATATAGTTTACTCCTCCTATGTTAATTGAGATACAATTTATTTTCTTTTTGTTTTAAAATAGAAGCATATTATGTTACCAGACTACAATCTACTTTATCATATGGAATACATGAATTTTATAGAATCAACCGCCTACTTTACACCTCGGAAGGTACTAGGAAACTATTAACATGAAAATTATATTGTTCAGCCATGATAATAATTTAATACTTGTGAAATTTGAATTAACTAGCTAACAACATGTTCTATAATCACATTTGTACTTAGATTTATATTACTTTGAACTTCTGCAACTTGCGCTTTACATATAGGCTTAACCAATTCCAATTCAATTACTTTATGTTTATTGCAACTTTTACTCTGAGCCAATATCTAACTAAGTATGATATTTAGGATTATAAATATAAATATATATATATATATATATATATATATATATATATATATATATATATATATATATATATATTTTTTGTTATTCTTATTAGAAAGATGTTACATTTAATAAACATTATCAATGGGACTTTAAATTAATTACATTTAGCATGTCTGATATTTGGAACCTAAAGGATATGTACACCTATTTGTAACAAAACGTAAAATTATTTTAACATTGTAATATTAAAGATTCTTACTTGGTTTTTTCAAAACACTAAAACATCAACAAAAATTAGATAATGGTTCAAAAATTATTATTTCTCCTGGAAAGTTGTTTAGAGGTTACTTTGATGTTTCTGGAATCTTAGATTTAACAATCAAATTATTGTCAAATTGATAGCAACTAGTTTGAGTGTGACATTGATGTAAATTTCTTTATTACGAAACATTAAATTAAAAATCATCCTCTTTTCATTATTAGATCTTGATTTAAGACATGTACAGCAAAGAAGAAATAGTTGAAATGTTGACATGGTGTCAAACTGGTAATAGTCTAAGAACTGTGCAAGACCTGTTTTCATCAAAATATCCAGCACAACCCATTCCAACGATTCAACAAATTGTTAGAAAATTCAAATCAAAAGGTTGTATAATAAATTCTCACCAGAAAAGAACTAAAACTAGTCATGTGTTAACTGAAGAAGTGAAGTTAGATATCCTATGTAGCGTTGAGGAATCACCAAAACTATCCTTGCAAGAAATTTCTTGAAATTTAAATTTATCTAAAACTTCAGTATTTAGAACACTGAAAGAATGTAAGTATAAAGCATACAAGTTCTCTAATCACCAGCAGTTGTACATTGAAGATAAAGTTTAGAGAAGAGGCTTTTGTGGAACTTTATTTAACTAATTAAACTAACACGAACACATTGTAGACAAGATAGTTTTCACTAACGAAGCAACTGTTACATTAAATGTAGAAGGTAATTCTCATAATTATCGGTGTGTATCATTATTTCTTGCTTATCCATTACGTTTCCTTAACGTTGTTCCTTCTTACTTCTTAGATACTGGTCTCGAACTAACAATCATGTTCCAAATTTTACTCGTACCGAAAGTTAACGTATGGATAGGAATAGTTAGTTAAATTAGAATAATTTGAATGTTTGAAATTTCTGTTTTATTTTTTTCTGGCGTTATTATAAATGCTATAGCAAAAATACCAACATTTCTTGGAAATTTGTTACGGGCTTTAACATGGCATAGTCAGTTTCCTGTTTTCATAACCATCATTAACTTATTTTTTTAAATACGGTCCTGATATTTTGAAAACTGATTTTGAAGGTTTTTTTTATCACAGATTCAGCAATGTATCACATTTGATGATCTGATCGCGTATTGAACCTTTCATGGACCATCATCACAAAATTTTGAGAAGTTAATATCAACAAAGAAAGTGACGGTAAAACGAAAAACTACTAATTCCTTTTATTTTTAATGTAAATTAAAGTAAGACTTACTTACTTATAAGCCTTATAATATTTGTTCAAAAAGTTATCCATTATTTTCTAAAAACAAATAACACTAGTTGAATTCAAAATATTGCGAAGCATTTGAGGTGTAATACTTTCAAACGCTTCGAGAACTAAGTTGCGCCATTGATTATCAATTTCAACATTCTGTCAGAAAATATAATTTTTGACATATCCCCAAATGGTCAAAAGGTGTTATATCGGGGGATCGCGCTAGCCATCCTACTCTCGAAATATTCCAATTCATCTTACTACAAATTTTGCTGATAAATATTCCTAGACGGCTCTGGAATTATGTGCTGGGCACCGTCTTGTAAAAACCAATAATCTTCAATGTCAGCTTGAGGTAAATCAGCTAAAGCTGCTACTACTTCACTTTTTAATAAATTTTGGTAGCGGTCAGAATTTAGAGATCCTATATAAAGAAATGGACCTATTATTCGCATTTCGAATATTGCAGCTCACATATTCAAACCGAAACGCTTTATGAATTCTAGGATTTTCTTTCGCCCAATAGTGAGAATTTCTTCTGTTGAAAATTCCATTATTCGTGACCTGAATTTCATCCGACTAAATGATTTTATATGGGAATTGCTCATTATATGCACATTGCCTGGTATACCACTCACAGAACTCTCTGCACCTCACTAATCCCTGACAAGTTCTAAATCTAAATTTTAATGTACGTATTTTTGCTTTTTGCAAAATAAAATGAGCACTAGAATGGGTCAATCTAAATGTTTGTTCAAAGTTTGTGTAAAAATTCCTGGATTTTTCTTAACAGCTAATAAAACATTATTTGCTTTTTCTGCATTGTAGGGTTTTTTACGGGAATTTATAGGCTTCTGAAATGAATCATGTTATCTTAAATTGACTGACAAGTTCCTAAATGTAGTTTTATGAGGCTGCTGTCTCTCTGGTTATTGGTTTAAGTATATCATATTTTTCCACATTTGAAAATTGCGCCATATTTTTTTGATAATATCCACCACTCAGAGTTAAATACTAGTACCTGTTAAATACAAAATTGTACAGTACTAAATTATGACAGATACTGAATTACTTCAAAGCCGCCTATTTTTATTTTTTCAAAGCCGCCTGTTTTTATTTATTCTTTTTTACTTTTACTTTTACCGTTACTTTTACCTTTACGTTTACGTTTACGTTTACGTTTACGTTTACGTTTACCTTTCACCTTTCACCTTTCACCTTTCACCTTTCACCTTTCACCTTTCACCTTTCACCTTTCACCTTTCACCTTTCACCTTTCACCTTTCACCTTTCACCTTTCACCTTTCACCTTTCACCTTTCACCTTTCACCTTTCACCTTTCACCTTTCACCTTTCACCTTTCACCTTTCACCTTTCACCTTTCACCTTTCACCTTTCACCTTTCACCTTTCACCTTTCACCTTTCACCTTTCACCTTTCACCTTTCACCTTTCACCTTTCACCTTTCACCTTTCACCTTTCACCTTTCACCTTTCACCTTTCACCTTTCACCTTTCACCTTTCACCTTTCACCTTTCACCTTTCACCTTTCACCTTTCACCTTTCACCTTTCACCTTTCACCTTTCACCTTTCACCTTACACCTTTCACCTTTCACCTTTCACCTTTCACCTTTCACCTTTCACCTTTCACCTTTCACCTTTCACCTTTCACCTTTCACCTTTCACCTTTCACCTTTCACTTCCACCTTTCACCTTTCACCTTTCACCTTTCACCTTTCACCTTCACCTTCACCTTCACCTTCACCTTCACCTTCACCTTCACCTTCACCTTCACCTTCACCTTCACCTTCACCTTCACCTTCACCTTCACCTTCACCTTCACCTTCACCTTCACCTTCACCTTCACCTTCACATTCTTCACCTTCACCTTCTTCACCTTCACCTTCACCTTCACCTTCACCTTCACCTTCACCTTCACCTTCACCTTCACCTTCACCTTCACCTTCACCTCCACCTCCACCTTCACCTTCACCTTCACCTTCACCTTCACCTTCACCTTCACCTTCACCTTCATCTTCACCTTCACCTTCACCTTCACCTTCACCTTCACCTTTACCTTTACTTTTGCTTTTACTTTTATTCATATCGTTGTTATGATGTCGCAGATATAACTGGAAGGTATTATTTATCTTTGGAGATTCACGAAAAACTCTTTATCGGATTGACAAGATTTTTTTTTTGGAAATTATACGCATGTATTGTAAGTAGTGTTTATAATGATCATTTAAATAAGTAACTTTAATGTTAATTTTACATGAATGTGGTTTTTTATGTTTAGTTGCATAATTAACAATATTTTATTTTAGTACTTTTTCTTATTTTATAAAAGATTAAACACAAAGTAAAGTTAACTAAATAAACTTTGTCTGTATTCAAAAATTTCGTGATTATGGTCCATAAAAGGTTCAAAGCGCGATCAGACTATCAAATTTGTAATAAAAAAAACCTTTCAAAATCAGTTTTCAAAATATCATGACCGTATTTAAGAAAAATAAGTTGATGGTGGCTACGAAAATAAGAAAGTTCCGATTGAAACACTGACTATGCCATCATAAAGCCCGTAACAAGTTGCCATAAGAACTGTCTGTGTTTTTGCTCTAACATTTATAATAACGCCAGAAAAAAATAAAATCGAAATTTCAAAAATTCTAATTTTTTCAAATATCTCAAAAAAAATCACACCATCAAATTTTTTGTGTCGTTTTATTGGTCACCTAATTACACAACTGTTTTCGCATTTAACCGGAGTTTCTATTACCATTTCCGAGATCCCGATAGTGAGAATTCTCATCTTGCACACAGTGTATATGTACTATAATAATAATAAGGTTCTTGAAATATCTACTTCATCGTGCATATAATATAATAAAACGATTGTTTTTTAAATACAACAGCTATTATACATAATTTTTATTCATTCACTGAAACTGTCAAAAAAAAAACATGACAGTTTTACAAATAAAAACTACTTTATATAAAAAATACCATGATAATTTCTTATAAAGAAGCAACAGCAGAAATGTGCATTACAGAATTCAACCAAAAATAACAAAAAAACAGTTTATTTGTCTTTAGTCTTCTACGCTATTTAGAAAACTAAATTTGCCCCAGCGTAGCTCTTTTCTTTTGTTTGACTGCTTTTATTGTCCCAGTTACGCACTTCTTGTCACGCATAAAGTGATCCCATACATTTCCATCCTTTCTTACAGCTTTCCCCTATAAGTACGAAACTGTAGATTAACATTTTAAGATTTTTTTGTACAACAAAGATATTTTATTTTATTTATTTATATTTTATGTTTTTTTAAGATTCTTGGAAAGTGGAGAATCATACCCATCGCTGGCTTTCAAATATTGAATTTCTGGATCTGCAATATCAAATTGTTACGCGCAGAAATGGAAAGCCGAGAGAAAAAAAAGGGAAAAAAGGAGATGGGTCACAATATAAGGAATCGCTGGCACGAGATGGTTCGAGCGGGCTCAAGATAGTTAAAATAAGATAAAAAGGGCGCCAGTAGCCGCTCCGCAAAAAAACCGAACTCACCGTAGGACAATAGGCAGAATAAACTAACAGGGAAAAAGAAAAGAGTGTTGTCGGATAAAACAAAACCTATAATTATTAAATCACATAAAAAGAATGCATATAAAGATAAAACGTGTTTCAAAGATAAATAAATTCTAACAACGGTCAAATAAATTGGCAATTAATGTCAAAAATGAGGTAAGTACGCAATTAAACAAAAGTAAATTTGTAAATGTATAACGTACAGACGTTAGTTAATTTAAAAATTTAAAGAAAACAAAATAAAATGAAATATCGACAGCACAAGTTTAAACAAAATTATTTTGTAAAACGTTAAAAGTATGAAAGGATAACTTCATAGTAAATTATAATTATCGGTAAATAGGAACTGTTTAATTTCGAAAGGCGTTCCTAAGGTAAACAATGGTTTTTTAATGCCAGAAAAAGATTACTGTGCTAAATGGTAATTTAAATTCAGAAATACTTGTTATGTCCTAACAAAAATTCAATTTAAAAAATTGGAAATGGAACGTTAATAAAAAAATAAAATTTAATCAATTACCAATATCAAATTAAAATTTAAAACATGTAGAAAATATCTAAAGCTAAATTAATGTGCACAGGTTGGTTAATACATCACAAACGTTAAAAGAAAAAATATCGCTAACAGCTGTTTACAAAGCGGTCGTCGTTAAAAGAACGATTTACACAATAATTAAATTAAAGATCTAATGAAACAGTAAGTAATTTAGTGATAAAATACTACACTATTTTTACCAATTATAATCATAGACTGCAGACAAAGAAAAAGGAGGTGGAAAAAGGGATTTCAGGTAAGGTAAAAGCTAATAATATTTTAGTGAAAGCAAGAAGTTATTCTAGTAGTTTTTCTTATTTTAGTATTAAGGAAATGACCAGAAAGGAACTGAGGTTATAGGTGTGAAGATTATGATTAAACACGTCCGATCCGTTCGTTGATTTCGACGATGATGGATGATATTTTACATAAGTTATTTTTTGCACGATTAAGCTTTTTCGTTTATTTAACCATATCTGTTTCCAAGACAGTAGGATATGTTGACTGGTTGCGAGGCCCAACTCGTCTGTAAGATTTTACTTACCGACGTCTTTTACTTACCAACGTAAAATTGTATATAGGTACTATATTTCACAACAATAAGAACAAACAATTTTTACATTTCTACTTAAAACGTCACTTTTGACTTTTCGTTTATTTCGTAGAAATTAAATGATTTCAATTGTGGCAAATTTCATACAATCGTGCAAAAAACGATATGAGCATCACGAACATTAAGGGTTGTACTGGTCTCCGGCCAAATTGGAGGCTTCGCTATCGCTCAGCATACAAACATGGCCGTTCACCGGTAAACGTCCCTTACTGTTCTTGATACTCAGTATACTATTTCCACGAGATGAACAAAAGATGTATGAAGATGGAATTTCTAAGTGAGTTACAATATATTCAAGTACAGATGGTATACTCTTAAACTTCGTTTAGTTGTATAAACAAATATGCAATAGTAACGACAATAATCAGGGAAAAATAACTGCAAGTGCAACTGCGAGGTCAACGGAAAGTTCAATGGAAGTTTCAAACTGAAAATTGTAATGAGTCATTAGCAAAAGCCACGTAATAGTAGATTCACATACCTCTGAGATGGAAGACGAGCTGTTCGTGATAAATTAAATGTTTGAATACTCAGCACTCTCGTGTAGAAAATTTATTTTCTTTGTGAAACAACTCCTTTCTAAATATCGTTCTAGGGAAGATTGAAAATTAATTCAGAAACTTATTTAGGAATGCTTCAGCAACCAAACACCATAGATAACTCATGTAAAAAGAAAGAGTGTTATCTATTAACTAGCCAAATGTGTGTTAAAATGAAGAGATTCGAAATTTTGAATAGCCAAATGTAAAGTTAAAATGTAAACGATTATAAATTGTTGAAAAAATCATTGTAAAAATAAAAGGCGTTTTGTATAAAAGTATAGGCAACCAAAAGTACTTTAAGGAATACTTCATGGTATAGCATTAAGGTTAATAAAAAAAAATGTAAAATTCAAACCGAATTAAATGAATAATTAAAAACTTGCGAAATTTTTGTTACAAAATCTTGTACCCAAGGTTTTGAGATCAATAAGAGGATAAAGTAGAATATCGTCGCAGCAGTTTTCAGGAGAGCTAAACAAAGGCATGTTTTATAATGTTTTAAATAAAATAAATACGTATGACTATAATCCTGATTATATTTTATATAAAAAAGCGACACGGTACCCATTTTCGGTTTTTGGGGTAATATTTCAGAATTATAAAGAAAAATCTAACTTACCAGGTTTGGTTATTATTAATTAGTTATACTTACGAGATTTGTGAGGCTACTAAAACAAGAAGTCTGTTAAACAAGGAATTTTATTTTGAAACTGAACACAAACTATGTAAGGAAATAAAGGTATCTGTCATTTTCAATATATATTCAATGGTAAGGTCTGATCCATTGTATTTAAGGTGCTCAAATCCATAAGGCTAAATCATCATATTACAGTATCAGTAATTTGTACTAGTATTTTGTACAGACCTTTTAGAGACACCATTTGCCATAAATCAAAAACGCCTTTAATTATTTTTTGCAAATTTGGTGATCAATATGCTCTTTAGAAAAGTAATATTTTAACATCAGCTAACTTTTGAAAAATTTAATCAGTGGCACGCTATGGGAATTAGCGGAAACTTTTATCCCCCTATTTTTGACGCACTGGAGAACATATTTTTTTACTTTTTTTAAATTCTCCTTTCAATTTTAAATTAAAAAGTAATAAACTTTCATGAAGCTAAAATGAATTGTATTGTAGAGATTTGCTTCTAACCAAAAGTCTACAAATTCGCACATAATTAACAAAACCCGAACCCTGATCGGCTTTTTTATCTAGGGCTGCATGAAGTCCTTAGTTTACGAAACCATCGTCGAAACTGAAGAAGTTCTAATAGCGATAATTCAAGCTGCGGAAGAACACATTCAGTCTAATCCGGAGTTATTCTTAGATACGGTTTGCAATGAGAAAACGGTGTAGAACGTACTTCCAACTAAACGGTGAATAGATTGAACAACTATTGTAATGTTGTTAATTTTATTACTGTTGTAATACGTTTGTTTGAATTTAATTTTGATAGGTTTTGCGCTATCCGAGTTTTATTTTTATTAAATTACAGTAACTGGTCTCAGAAATTAAGCCTATAAATAACATTTCTTTTTCAACTACTTACGCTTAATCATTATTCAAAATCGAATTAATAGTATTGACTAAAGCAAATATTACTTGTTTAGCAAAACGCCGACAGACAAATTACACTACAAACCCTGATTTGTTAATTATATGAGAACTTGCAGACTTTTGCTTAGAAGCATAAGAGGTTATTACTTTCTTTTAATTTCTTCAGTTTTTTGAACTTCTACGCCAGCCGATGTACTCGAATTTTGTTTCCATTTCCGTATCTCTCAACTCAATACGAAGCGATTTAAAGAAAAATCATAGTTGGAATTTTCGTGCTTATTTGAGCAACGATTTTGCGGGAAAGTGGATTGGACGTCGAGGACGTGTTCAATGGCCACCGCGATCACCTGACGTAACCCCACTAGATTTATTCTGGGGTTACCTGAAGAGTTGTATTTACCTCGATAAACCAAATAACTTGAATGAACTAGTGCAACGAATTCGAGAAGAAACAGCAAATATCCTTTCCGAGTTCATTTTGAATTCAGTTAAAGGATTTTCTAATCAAATTTATTACTGCCAAGATGTGAATGGGGAACAGTTTGAGCACAGCTTATAATTGATTCTTTTACTAGATGAACTCATAAACTTAATCGCGGTTTCAACAATCTGATGTTACATTAAACACCATAAAGCACCATGCTAACTGGATCTTCAGTTAATACCTACACCCAATTTTTAATTTACAATAGCGAAGTTATCTTTAGAGGTAACTATGGCAAGCGACATGTCGCTGAATGCTACTTGAAAATACCTTTTAAATGGTATGGATTTGACCCCTTCATATTTAAAAAAAATCAAGCTAGCTGTGCAGCTCCCGACCTTATCAGTTAAAAAAATAACAAAACTGTGGGAATAATAGAAGGCTCAGTAAACAGCATGCATATTAAATTTTATCGATTTAGCTTGAATACGTTTGAAATAACAAGACAGGTTTCATACATTTGGTACGCACTATATACAATATATATATATATATATATATATATATATATATATATATATATATATATATATATATATATATATATAAGTAAGTGGGTAATCTTGACTGATAATGAAAATAAGATAAGTTTATTGGGCCAAAAGTAAAAAACCCTTTATTAATGTGCCAAGCTTTCGGAATGCTTTATTAAATTTAGTTTCCTGCAAATTCCTATTGTTAGTTCTGTTTTTAACTTTATTATTTAACTCACGTTAGGTATGTTTCTTATTGTTATTTAATTCATAAATAATTTAATTATATTTATAGTAGCTTGTCTTGATAAAGGAATAAAGCATTCCGAAAGCTTGGCACATTAACAAAGGGTTTTTTACTTTTGGCCTTTATAATTGACTGCATTCCCCAATAAACTTATCTTATATATATATATATATATATATATATATATATATATATATATATATATATATATATATATATATATATATATAGTACAGTATGTCCCCGGATCGACTTTAAAAGAGGGAAAATTCTCTTATTTTTGATTTCTCAGAAAATTTCATTCTTGATGATTTGCCCTGCTTATTTTCAAACCCCCGAAACACAAATTAATTTCTATTTTACTCGTACGGTTCTCGAGATAATACCATTTTTCTTGAAAAATTGGACTTAGAATGTTTTTCCTAATTTTTAGAAGTAACTTTAGTAGGCGGATTTCATTGAAAAACACCACTGACAGAAATTGTCAAATGTGATAATTCTGTTGAACTGCAAATTAATTCATGCTAATTTGAATTGTATGCTATAATGTTGACTTTACAACAAAGAATTTATCTAATTCAATGTTACGGTACTGGGGAAGAGTGCTACCGAGTTGTTATCAGAAAATTCAACCAAAAATACCCGGAGGTTGCCATTTCGAATGCCGGAGCAAAAAACTTGGTAACTAAATTCCTTCAAACAGGCTCGGTTTTAAACCTAAAGAAGCCAAAGAAGTTGTTCGCCGTTCATTCCGCAACAGAAGTTCCAAGGTTGTCTTTAAGAAGGAGGGCACTACGAATTGGGATAGGTAAATCTCATTTACAAATAATCTTCAAGGAGAACAAAATTTTACCATTTAAGCCGCAATTTAGGCAAACTTTAGAGAACGGTGATGAAGCCAAACCTCTGGATTTTTGTTTGGAAATGGGCAATAGAGTTTTGGAAGATTCAAATTTTCATAAACGAATAATGTTCTCCGATGAATCGACCTTTTCAACTAACGGAGTCGTTTCCTCCCAACATTGCCGTTACTGGAGTAGGACGAATCCAAACTTCCGAATTGCTAGTCGCAGACAATGTTTGAAAAAAATTAATGTGTGGTGTGCGGTTTCGTACCATGGAATTATTGGCCCATATTTTTTTGATCAAAATTTAAACCGTTATTCATATTTGGAAATGTTGCAAAATTTTTTATCTGATAAGCTGGATGAATTGCCATTGAACTACCAAATTGAAATGTTCTTCCAGCACGATGGGCGCCCTGCTCATTATGCCGGTACTGTTCGCCAGTGGCTCAATACAGAGTTCCATGATAACTGGATAGGAAGAGATGGTCCCATTTTATGGCCGCCGAGAAGTCCTGATCTCACAATAATGGACTTTTATCTGTGGGGTCGTTTAAAACAGATTGTGTACAGTGAGCCATTAGACAATGATGAAGAGCAATTGAAAAATAGGGTACGGAATGCTGTCCAGTCCCTTTCAATCGAAGAAATAAGGCGCAGTTTCAATGAATTTAGAGCTCGCATTGAAATCTGTGCGGAAAAAGGAGGAGCATTATTCGAATAGAAAATTAATAGTTCAGTTTTTTGAGAATTTCATTTCATTTTACCATCAATTGTGAAATTTATTAATTAAGAGACCAATTTGATTTTTCCTTTGAAACAAATCAATTTACTTCAAAAAATTACGAAAAGCTCGAATTTTTCAAGAAAAATGATATTATCTCGAGAACCGTTTGAGTTAAATAGCAAGTAATTTGTGTTTCGGGGGTTTGAAAACAAGCAGGGCAAATCAGCAAGAATGAAATTTTCTGAGAAATCAAAAATAAGAGAATTTTCCCTCTTTTAAAGTCGATCCGGGGACATACTGTATATACACGGTGTTTTAAATATGTCTGCCAAAATTTCGAGTAAGTACGTATTCTGTGTGTGAAATTAAGTTAATTTTGTCAAATGAAAATATGGTCCAAAATCACCATTTTCGAGATGCATGGTGTTGACATTTCGAAAAAAGGGACGCTATCTTTTGATTTCTCAGGAACTATACACACATACAACCTGATATTATGTACATTATCTACACTCTACACGAGTCATACACTGATGCTCACTATACTCAATTATTCGATACAGCGGCAGAGATACGGCCAGGTCGAAATGATTTTTCAGGTTGAACTTCTACGGCACTGGATGTACCCGAACGTTGTTTCCATTTCCGTATTTGTCAACTCAATATACACGAATAAGGTCACTTGCCATTTTCCAATTTGGCGTCTCGTTTCCAAGATGAACAAGAAAATTTGATTTCATGTACTTCATAGCGTACGCCACTTGATCACTATTTAGATCTGAAAATCTGTGAAAATGAGGTAAACATCAAGGCAAAGAAAAATTCCAACTATGATTTTTCTTTAAATCGCTTCGTATTGAGTGGACAGATACGCAAGTGGAAACAAAATACGAGTACATCCGTTGGCGTAGAAGTTCAAAAAACTGAGGAAAGTAATAACCTCTTATGCTTCGAAGCAAAAGTCTGCAAGTTCTCAGATAATTAACAAATCATGGTTTGTAGCGTAATTCGTCTGTCGGCGTATTGCTAAACAAGTAATATTTGCTTTAGTCTAGACTATTAATTCGATTATATATATATATATATATATATATATATATATATATATATATATATGTGTGTGTGTGTGTGCGTGTGTGCGTGTGTGCGTGTGTGCGTGTGTGCGTGTGCGCGTGTGCGCGTGTGCGCGTGTGCGCGTGTGCGCGTGTGCGCGTGTGCGCGTGTGCGCGTGTGCGCGTGTGCGCGTGTGCGCGTGTGCGTGTGCGCGTGTGCGCGTGACCGCGTGTGCGCGTGTGCGCGTGTGCGCGTGTGCGAGTGTACGAGCGTGCGCGTGTGCGCGTGTGCGCGTGTGCGCGTGTGCGCGTGTGCGCGTGTGCGCGAGTGCGCGTGTGCGCGTGTGCGCGTGTGGCGTGTGCGCGTGTGCGCGTGTGCGCGTGTGCGCGTGTGCGCGTGTGCGCGTGTGCGCGTGTGCGCGTGTGCGCGTGTGCGCGTGTGCGCGTGTGCGCGTGTGCGCGTGTGCGCGTGTGCGCGTGTGCGCGTGTGGGCATGTGCGCGTGCGCGCGTGCGCGCGTGCGCGCGTGTGCGCGTGTGCGCGTGTGCGCGTGTGCGCGTGTGTGCGTGTGCGCGTGTGCGCGTGTGCGCGTGTGCGTGTGTGCGCGTGTGCGCGTGTGCGTGTGCGCGCGTGTGCGCGTGCGCGTGTGCGCGTGTGCGCGTGTGCGCGTGTGCGCGTGTGCGCGTGTGCGCGTGTGTGCGTGTGTGCGTGTGTGCGTGTGCGCGTGTGCGCGTGTGCGCGTGCGCGCGTGCGCGCGTGAGCGCGTGTGTGCGTGTGTGCGTGTGTGCGCGTGTGCGCGTGTGCGCGTGTGCGCGTGTGCGCGTGTGCGCGTGTGCGCGTGTGCGCGTGTGCGCGTGTGGGCGTGTGCGCGTGCGCGCGTGCGCGCGTGCGCGCGTGTGCGCGTGTGCGCGTGTGCGTGAGCGTGTGTGCGTGTGCGCGTGTGCGCGTGTGCGCGTGTGCGTGTGTGCGCGTGTGCGTGTGTGCGTGTGCGCGTGTGCGCGTGCGCGTGTGCGCTGTGCGCGTGTGCGTGTGTGCGCGTGTGCGTGTGTGCGCGTGCGCGTGTGCGCGTGTACGTGTGTGCGTGTGTACGCGTGTGCGCGTGTGCGCGTGCGCGCGTGCGCGCCTGTGGGTGTGTGCATGTGTGCGTGTGTGCGTGTGCGTGTGTGCGTGTGTGCGTGTGTGCGTGTGCGTGCGTGTGCTGCGTGTGTGCGTGTGCGCGTGTGTGCGTGGGTCGTGTGCGCGTGTGTGCGTGTGCGTGTGCGGCGTGTGCGTGTGTGCGGTGTGCGTGTGCGCGTGTGCGGTGTGCGCGTGTGCGTGTGTGCGGTGTGCGTGTGCGTGTGCGCGTGTGCGCTGTGTGCGGTGTGCGTGTGTGCGTGTGTCGCGTGTGCGTGTGTGCTGTGTGCGTGTGTGCTGTGTGTGCGTGTGTGCGTGTGTGCGTGTGTGCGTGTGCGTGCGTGTGTGCGTGTGCGTGTGCGTGTGGCGTGTGTGCGTGTGTGCGTGTGTGGTGTGTGCTGTGTGCGTGTGTGCGTGTGCGTGCGTCGTGCGTGGTGGTGGTGCGTGGGTGCGTGCGTGGGTGCGTGCGTGGGTGCGTGCGTGGGTGCTGCGTGGTGCGTCGTGCGTGGGTGCGTGTCGCGGTGGCGCGTGTCGGTGCGGTGCGGTGGCGTGTGCGCGTGTGCGCGTGTGCGCGTGTGCGCGTGTGCGCGTGGCGCGTGGGCGTGGCGGTGTGCGCGTGTGCGGTGTGCGTGTGCGTGTGCGTGTGTGCGTGTGTGCGTGTGTGCGTGTGTGCGTGGTGCGTGGTGCGTGCGTGCGTGGTGCGTGCGTGCGTGCGTGCGTGCGTGCGTGCGTGCGTGCGTGCGTGTGTGCGTGGTGGTGCGTGCGTGGTGCGTGCGCGCGTGCGCGTGCGCGTGTGCGCGTGTGCGCGTGTGCGCGTGTGCGCGTGTGCGCGTGTGCGGTGGCGTCGTGTGCGCGTGTGCGCGTGTGGCGTGTGGCGTGTGCGCGTGTGCGCTGTGTGCGCGTGTGCGCGTGTGCGCGTGTGCGCGTGTGCGTGTGCGCGTGTGGCTGTGCGTGTGTGCGTGTGCGTGTGTCGTGTGTGCGTGTGTGGCGTGTGTGCGTGTGTGCGTGTGTGCGGTGTGCGTGTGTCGTGTGGTGTGTGCGTGTGTCGTGTGTGTGTGTGCGTGTGTGCGTGTGTGCGTGTGTGCGTGTGTGCGTGTGTGCGTGTGTGCGTGTGGTGTGTGCGTGTGTGCGTGTGTCGTGTGTGCGTGTGTGCGTGTGTGCGTCGTGTGCGTGTGCGTGTGTGCGTGTGCGTGTGTGCGTGTGCGTGTGTGCGTGTGCGTGTGTGCGTGTGCGGTGTCGTTGTCGTGTGTGTGTGTCGTGTGCGTGTGTGCGTGTGTGCGTGTCGTGTGCGTGTGGCGTGTGTGCGTGTGTGCGTGTGTCGTGTGTGCGTGTGCGTGTGTGCGTGTGCGTGTGCGTGTGTGTGCTGTGTGCGTGTGTGCGTGTGTGCTGTCGTGCGTGTGTGCGTGTTGCGTGTGTGCGTGTGTGCGTCGCTGTGCGTGTGCGCGTGTGTGCGTGTTGCGTGTGTGCGTGCGTGCGTGCGTGTGCGTGTGTGCGTGTGGCGTGTGCGCGTGTGCGCGTGTGCGCGTGTGCGCGTGTGCGCGTGTGCGCGTGTGCGCGTGTGCGCGTGTGCGCGTGTGCGTGGTGTGCGCGTGTGCGCGTGTGGCGTGTGCGCGTGTGCGGTGTGCGCGTGTGCGCGTGTGCGCGTGTGGCGTTGTGCGCGTGGCGTGTGCGCGTGCGTGTGCGGCGTGTTGCGTGCGTGTGCGCGTGTGTGTGCGTGTGCGCGTGTGCGTGTGTGCGTGTGTGCGTGTGTGCGTGTGTGGCGTGTGTGCGTGTGTGCGTGTGTGCGTGTGTGCGTGTGTGCGTGTGTGTGCGTGTGTGCGTGTGTCGTGTCGTGCGTGCGTGCGTGCGTGCGGCGTGCGTGGGTGCGTGCGTGCGTGCGTGCGTGTGTACGTGCGTGCGTGCGTGTGTGCGTGCGTGCGTGCGTGCGTGCGTGCGTGCGTGCGTGCGTGCGTGCGTGCGTGCGTGCGTGCGTGCGTGCGTGCGTGCGTGCGTACGTGCGTGCGTGCGTGTGTGTTGTAACAACCTTATTTTGTGGTTGTATTAAAAAGTACATTAATTTAAGAATCGTTCATCTATTTGGCATAATATTAGAAAAGTTTTTATTTATTAATGTGTAGATTTGAAAACTGGCAATTTAATTGGCATTTCCTAGAACAAATCTTTTGGGTGTAATATTACATAAATAGTTTTAGTTCCCTTTCTTAAAAAATTGGATTTATATTATTGTATTCGCGAAAGCGTGAATATTAAATATACTTGAGTTATTCAGAAAGCTTTTTTGTAATTCAGTTAATGCTGACTGTTAACAGCAATAAGAATGATTTTTACTTAATTTTTTATATAGTGTGCCATCATATTTTGGTGGTAAGTTGTTTTTTCTCATTATATTTTAAAGCTAAAGCCTTTGCTTTTTTTAGGCACCTTCCACTTTTCACTTCTACCTTTCCACTTTTATTTTACGTACTTAAGTACCTTTATGTATATTCATTATAGTACATTGTTTAATTTTTGTTATTTATAGAAAATTATTATTGTTCCTTATTTAGGGTTTTGTTATTTTCCTGGACAAAGATAACATGGCGCTCGAGCATGCAGTTAATTATATTTTTTATAATTAATACATAATTTTTTATTAATTAGGCATAAGTAAAATAATGAAGCTATTGAAACGCAGGCAGTATTTCAGGTGCGTTAATTGAACCCCCCCTATCTCAATCTACTGATGAGTCAGCGGCACATTATTAACAATTTGTATTGTTGATACAATTTAGTTAATTTAATTTTATTAAGGTTATAGTGTGTGTGTGTGTGTGTGTGTGTGTGTGTGTGTGTGTGTGTGTGTGTGTGTGTGTGTGTAGGATTTTACAATGCGGCGACACGCACACAATAACTAATCGAGTGATTGTTTTTAATCATTTGCTTATTAAGCATAATTATAGAATTAAAAAAACAAGTGACAACTAATACACAAAACAAAATAATCATTCTAAACGAATAGTGAAGTAACACGCGTATTCATTTCCGCGGCTTTCAACTCATACGACTACTTTTTCGATCGTCTTCATCATTCTTCCCGCTCAACTGTAACCCTAGATCCTATAACTCGGCCATTCTGCAAATCGGTCGCCTCGACCGATGGTTCACCATAATCGGCCGCATGTAGGCCCCATGGCTTCATATTGTCGGATGACGCCGCCGTTTTCGCTGGTCCCTCTACAGTACCTTTTTAATGTATGGAATAGCGATGACGTCCAATGGATCGGATGACTTCATATGATCCTAGAAACTTTGGTAGAATTTTGTCATTGGTGGTAAATTGAGTACGCTTGATTGCGACCCAATCACCCACATGGCACTTTCTGGCGGCTTTATGTCGCTTGTCATAAACTCAAACAAGTGGATAGACTCTTCTTCCACAACTACTTGAATGTGGAGGTCTTGTGGCGATCTCATCTTAACCTCATCCTAGTCTTAAACGGAGTTTTCCGATACTCCTTTGGTATGTATTGGCCAACACGTATTGTAGCCTTTACCAGTGAACAGCACTAGACCTAAATGTTGGATCTGGTAAGTATGTAATGGTCGGTCTCCATTATCAATCGGATGGAGTTCTCCTTCTGGTTTACCTTTCTTCTTCTCTACCAGTATACAAGAAATACAAGAAATACTCTCGATCTTCTGTTTCAGTTAATACATCTTAGGTCCTTTTCACGCCAAAGTGACCATTTTCTTCATGTGATGTTCTGATTATCTCAGCTTGAATGGCCTCAGGGACGACGAGTACATTGTTTCCATTTTGAGCCTTGTAGAGAAGGCCATCTTGGAGAAGGTAATCCTCGTACCTCTTATTCTGACCAAGCATTTCTTTAACAACCTTCAGGTCTTCGTCTTGTGCTTGACACGCTCGCAATCTCTCAATGAACTCGCTTCTAATAATCATCACTGGGTATCTACTCAGCGCGTCGCAATGCTTCATTCGAATGCAAGGGGATGTTCTATGGTATAGTGAAATTGCAGCATGTAGGATGCCCATCTCCATATTTTCACAGATATGTTTTTTTAGGCATTGTCATTTGGAACGCGGAACAATCCGTAATGATCTCTCAGTGGGATCTTTCTGCATCAACACCGCACCGTACCCTAAATGACTTGCATCTGTGTGCAGTTCGGTCTGTAGGTTTGGACGGTAGATATTTAACACAGGTTCTTTTACAAGGAGATCTTTCAACATTTTGAACGCTATTTCTCCTTCTAGACCGAATCTAAATTTGCGTGCTTACTTCAACATCTCGCTCAATGGTCGGCAATCGTCGCATAATCGGGGATAAACTTTCTAAAATATCCGGTTAAACCCAAATAACTCTGAATGCCTTTAATGTTAGTTGGTTTTGGAAAATTCAACACAGCTCTTACTTTGGTTTCGGATGGTTTAATACTATTACGTGTCCCAAAAATTCAATCTCTGAATTCTAAGATCCTGCACTTCTTCCAATTAAAAATCAATCCGTACTGCGCTGCTCGATGTAATACGATCTTTAATTACCGTAAGGAGCCATCAACATCTTTTCCCGGGATAAATATGTCATCCATGTAAATTACAATTAAATTAAAACACTTTATTGACGTATCTCTTGAGGATGGAAGGCGCATTGCTCAATCCAAATGGAGTTCGTAAAGACTCAAATTGACCTCGAGAAGTAACAAACGCTGTCTTATTCAACAGGAACGTGATCAAAACCATTTCGGAGATTTAACGTCGTGAATACATTAGCGTCTCTTAGTTTATTCAGTTGATCTTCAATGATCGGCCGATCTTTCACAGTTTTCTTGTTCAACTGTCGGTAATCCACGCATACTCGTAGAGACCCGTTCTTTTTCTTCACAAGAACTAATGGACTTGCATAATCGGAACAGCTCGGACGTATTATTCCATTCTTGATCCATTCTTCAATGGAATACTCAACTTCCTTTTGTTCTACCAGTGGCAGTCTTCTTGCGCGCTGGTATACCGGTTTTTCATCGATGAGTATTATATTAGTCGTCACACCAGTGCTCTTAGGTTTAGCGGACGGAGTGTATTCCTCAATCATCTTCTGAATATGCTCTACGTACTCCGGATCTCCTACGTCTATTTCTTCACTCGTACACTCAGCCAAGCTCATAAACATCTCAAATTCAGTTTCGTTTTTTGGTAGGTCTTCGAGGATTTTCCTAAATGACTCTACTTCTCCAGTTATGATCCTTGGTTCGTAGTCTCTCAGAAACACTTTCCCAATCACCATTGGTGGTGGGATTACCGCATCTGGTACCACGTGAATCGTAATCGAACACTCAAGGTCATCGATTTTGATAATGCTCGTAAATCTTTCTAGCGTCTTGACTTTAGCTGGATAGTTGACTTGTCTACTGGCGATGCCTGTAATTTCACGAATTCGCTGGCCTCCGTTAAATTCACGGAACTTCCAGTATCTATAAGAGCATCGACGCAGTGGTCGTCGAAATAAATCATCTTACATGTCCCAGAGTCTTGTTTTTTCCCTTCTGAAAGTAACACAGGATTTTGACAATCACATTTGCTCTTACTAGGTCGCCCAAACTTATGGCACGAAAAACACATGGCACCCTTTCCCTTATGAGGACATTTATTCGCATGATGCTCTTCGACGCCACAAGAATAACAACGCACTGCACCTTGTTGTCTACTTCATGCTACCTTCACGAATTTCTTCTTTTCTTTGGTTCCTGGTCTAACATCTTTTTTCTCCGGTTGCCCAGGAGATCGTTTGATAACAATTTTAAATCTAATGGGTTCATATATCTTAACCTTGCCTTTGAATTCCTCAAAATCTTTCGCTGCATACAGCACGATTTTATTTAGGACATCATCCGGAATTCCGTCAATTATATACTGGATTGTTATCCGAGCTTCTAAATTTGCTCGGATGCCAATTTCCCTCATCAATAAAACGTATTCTCGTAAAGTTTCTTCTCGCTTCTTTCATCTCGTATTCAGTAGCTTATGAATATCAGCACAGTTAATTTTCGTCTCGAACTCTTTCAATAATAGGGTCTTTAATTTAAACCATGACGTCACGCCTGTCTTGGCCTGAACCAATAATTTTGCTAACCCGTCTAGTAATTTCTTAGCAGCGAATAGTTTTTATAAATTACTTGTAGCGTCCCACAGGTACCCTACCTTGAAAAGGGTATTTGAACTTATTTGCAATAATGCAAATTCAAGAACAAAACAATCGCTAAGTGATTTATCCTGACTTGACTGACAATAATGTTATTGTTACTCAAATTAATGGCCTACCTTACTTTGACTGTCCTGGCAATAATTAAAACATTGGAATTTATTTACAAGTCTGATATTTAATTACTCGCAAACCTCAAATCTGATCAAACGAAGTGGCCGTCTAGTGGTAGGTACGTTGTGCAATCTGAATTAGATAGGCTGGATGAGGTAGGTATTGCATCATGAGGGGCAGGAAAAAAAAATGAAACTACCCAAATTAAAATTAATGTGCTATTGTGGGAAAGAACCACCAATAAAACCCACTTTATTCATAATCAAGTAATTGCACAAGTACATTAATGAATCAAATAACACACAAAACAAAACAATGAAAGGGTTAAATATATAACAAAACACCATTAAGTCAGGTTAAAAGTACGTACAAAATTATAATATTAAGAGAAAATGAATAAAAAGCAGTTTAGTTACACAGAAACACAATAATAAAAAAACGAAACCCCATGTAGTCACACTCACAATTGTGTCATAAATAATCAAAATAAAAATCATAATATCAAACATGTGGGCCTTTAAAACCAATCATGCCGGTCTTTAGGTAAATAAGCACATAAAACAATAAAGCAAATTACGGTACATATAAAATACAACAGTAAAATTGCGTGGGTGATAATAAGGTAAAGGCTAGGACCTGAAATATGCATGCATATATATATATATATATATATATATATATATATATATATATATATATATATATATATATATATATATATATACAGGCTGTATCGTAAAAAAACGCCCCAAGCTGTAACTTCGTTATTTATTGGCCGATGAAAAATTCAAAAAAACAAATGAATGGTTTGATATACTCTACAAGATGTCATTTTTTTATCTTTGCCCTCAGTGATAGCGGTAGTGACCTTTTTTTTTTTAATAAAAACATGTGTTTATTTTTACGTCATATTGTAGACAATTTTTTTCTGAATTCAACAGAATTAACATAACTTAATATTTATTCAACAATTTCTGGAAAAAATAAAAAATTAAATAATTAAGTAATCCGTAATTATTAACAAATGCCATTTAAATAACTAGTGAAATCACAATCACAAATATTGCTCAAACTGTCTGCCGCCTTGACGAATACACATCTCGCACCTTCTAATCACTCCATAAGTAGCGTTTATTATAACATTTGGAGGTATTTCTCGACAAACCTCGATTATTCTTCTTCTGAGGTAGTTTTCATTCTGGGGCTGGTTTAAATAGACTTGGTCTTTAATGTAACCCCAAAACCCAAAGTCAAGTCGCGTGAGGTCAAGGGAACGAGCAGGCCACCGAATAGGTCCATTTGTCCCTATCAACCTTGCGCCAAATCTGTTATTTAACCAATTTAAATTCACATGTGCATTATGAGGAGGAGCCCCAGCTTGTTAAAAATAAATTCTTGTGAGTTTAGCAAGGGGTAGTCCATTTTGCTCAAGGCAATGTGTGGAAATGAATGCGAAACAAAAAGCGACTTATAAAATTATGTCAAATCGTATGCAAATGTTAAATAAATATTAAGTTATGTTATACAGTTGAATTCAGAAAAAGATTGTCTACAATATGACGTAAAAATAAACATTAAGAAAAAAAAAGTTGACTGTCGCTGTCACTGAGGACAAAGATAAAAAAAATGAAAGTTGGTGACATCTTGTAGAGCATCGGTTCCCAACCGGTGGGTCGCGACCCCCAAGGGGGTCGCCGTAGCTTTTTTGGGGGGTCGCCAACGAGTTGCGCGTTATTGAAAAGAGTTCTTTCGGAAAATTTCTGTATTATTTTATGAGATAATTTATCTGCCGTATTGCACTTTTCTTATATTGCTTTTAATCCATTCAGCGATTTTACAACAATTAAAATGCCCGATTGCTGCGAATCTATTGCAAAGAGCAGCGAACACTGTGTTTCGAAGTGAGAGTTTACCAGATTGCTCGTTGCTCGTTGCAATGAATACGGAGCTTAACAAACCGCGCGGCATAGGAACCACCGCCTCAGCAGCGGCCTGGTCAGATCACGCCAGGGTGACAGTGCTTACTGAATCGTTACGGGGTGTGGTTGCTTCACTGATTTCCTGCTAATAATTGTTATTTATAGTTAGTTTTAGAAGAAAATAACTGCTTCTCAAGTGAAGTCATTGCAGTGTTCTTTTTATGGTTTATGTTTGAACAGTTTGTTGCTAGTTTATGTCTTGTTTGATGCAAAATTTGATGCAATACTAATAATCACCTGTCACTATTTGTTTTGATAAATTCAGACACAAATATTATTTATCTTATTATTTCTTAAAATTTGGGTAAGTAAAAGTTTTTAAACACTGTTAATCTAAAATTTTTATATGATGGGAAAAATATTTTAAAGCATTTCATTTTTTATCCATTTTAGATATTAACATTATGGAGAAAAAAAGGAAATATTCGGAGGATTACTTAAAATTTTCGACGTAGTTAATAACGGCATAGAACGGCCACAGTGCGTTTTATGCAATGTTGTTCTTAGTGTTGAATCTATGAAACCTTCAAAACTTAAACGTCACTTGGAAACAAAGCATCACGAACATGTTGCAAAAGACTTGAACTTTTTCAAACGACATGAGGCGGCTTTGAAGAAACAAAAGTTAGATTTAACTGGTACGTTTCAACAACAAAACCAGGCTGTAGTTCAGGCATCATATGAAATTGCTCTGGAAGTTGCAAAAAATAAGAAGCCTCATACTATTGCAGAAACTCTCATTAAGCCTTGTTTATTAAAATCGGTTAAACTAGTTCTTGGAGAAGCGAGTACAATTAAAATTCGTAACATTTCTTTATCCAATAACACTATTCAGAGACTTATTTCAGACATGTCTATGGATGTGATGAAACAAATTTTATCTGAAATTAAGGCATCTCCTGTCTTTTCCTTTCAACTTGACGAGTCCACGGATGTTAGTTCATGTTCCCAATTACTCGTTTTGTGAGATATATTTACTTAGATGACATTAAAGAAGAGTTTTTGTTTTGTAGACCACTAAAACAACTACAAAAGGTAAAGATGTCATGGAGATGATAAGCTCATTCTTTGAAGATAATGATTTGCAATGGAATAAATTGTGTGGAGTGTGTACTGATGGAGCTCCAGCCATGCTTGGATCCAGGTCGGGTTTTCAGACGAAAGTTAAAGAGCTTGCACCCCAAGCAAAAGGATTGCACTGCATGATTCACCGTTTTGCTCTTGCTACCAAGACCCTACCAAAGTCTTTACAAGAAGTACTTGACTCTTTGGTGACAATTGTCAATTATATAAAATCTAGTGCTCTTAATACTCGGCTGTTTAAAGAACTATGCAACAACATGAACTCTGATCACGAAGTTCTTCTTTTTTACACTTCGTTGGTTATCAAAAGGAAACGTTGTCAACCGACTCTTCGAATTAAAGAACGAAATTAAGCAGTTTTTGGAAATTGAAGGAAAACACGAGTTTATTACATACTTTAATAATGAATCATGGATTCAAAGAGTAGCTTATTTATCTGATATACTAGATCAGCTAAATAAGCTAAATTTAAAACTTCAAGGAAAAGACACTGACATTATTCACTTCAAAGATAATATACAGACTTTTATATTAAAGTTACAAAATTGGCGCCGTAAAGTAAATCTTGCAAACTATGCCATGTTTGAACACCTTTCTACAGAAACTGAAGCATCAGAAACGGGCATCGCAGATAATCTAAGGGAGGAAATTAGTAACCACCTTCAGGCCCTTGAATCAGAAATTCAACGCTATTTCCCGGAACTTTCAGAACAAGAAGCTGCTTTAGTTCGAAATCCATTTCACATATCCTTGAATGTTGCCAACATTCCTGATGAAATACAGGATGAATTTTTGGAGTTACAAAATGACTCTTCAGCGCGTGATACTTTTCAAGAAAAATCATTAAGTCAATTTTGGTGTGCAATGCGGTATTCGTATCCTAAAGTTTCCATGCTTGCTTTTCAAATATTAGTGCCATTTGCTTCTACTTACCTCTGCGAAAGTGGATTTTCAACTCTTCTTCAGATTAAGACAAAAGCTAGAAATAAGCTGGATATTCAAGATGACATGAGATTAGCTTTGACAACAACTCCACCAAGAATTACAATACTTGCTGAGCAAATGCAAGCTCAGTCATCACATTAATAATAATTAATGCTAAATAAAATATCTTACAATAAAATATTACTTTTGTTTAGTTCTAAAATTTATTTCAAACCTCTTCTTTTTGTTTTATATATCAAATATTCCGTACAAAAAAAGGGGGGTCGCAAACATTTTTTAAAATCTAGAATGGGTCGCGATTAAGAAAAGGTTGGGAACCACTGTTGTAGAGTATATCAAACTATTAATTTGTTTTTTGAATTTTTAAAATGCGTCAAAAACGCTTTTGGTGTTTTTTTACGATACAGCCAATATATATATATATATATATATATATATATATATATATATATATATATATATATATATATATATATGTGTGTGTATATTTCCTCTTTTGCTAAAATTTGCAATTGTACTATTTAATCAAGCAGTAACACCGTCGGGCGATGGGTTAATGAAATATGCAACCCTTGCTTTCAGGTTAATACTATTATTGACGGTTTAAAGTTGCGTACATGTAACTAAGATAATACTAATTTTTGTTTGTTTATGCCCATAATTATGGACCAATCGGAAGTTCTTGGAGTAGATATGTACGGTATCCACCAAGGTGTCCACAACAGACATAACCCGGTGCAGATGGCAGCCCCAAGGACCCCGAACTAGAAGGTCTAAATGAGGTTGTACGGAACCAAGGAAGATTTCTGGAAACTTTCCTCGAACAAAGCTCGGTGATGCAGAGGGCCAACGAAAAGATAGTCGCTACACCCGGAAACGGAGGTCCAAATGGTGCACAGGGTTCTGGCCTATCTGCGGACAAACCATCTTTATCGGATTTTTGTGAAGGTCAGTCACTTAGTGTTAGAAATAGTAATTCTGTACGATTTATTACCTCTACCCCGCGTAAAGTGAACGGAGATGGCAGTACACTCCCTGAATATGAACGATCTTCTGAAAACGCTGATGTTACCTTTTCAGGTACTGAATGTAGCAATATTTTTTTGGCGGTATCTAATAAAACTAGGTCCCCTTTAAAATTAGAGCGGCCAGTTTTTCGCGGTAACCATTGGTTTCACCCTGTTGTTTCCTTACGTAAATTTGAACAGTTTGCGGAATCGTACCATTTGTCGGGCGATGATTACTTGAGAGCGGTAAAAACGTGCCTGGAATCCGTTGGCCAAAGTTGGGCGTTCATAAATGAGGCCGATTGGCCAGATTACGATTCGATTAAAAGAAGATTTTTGGCGTATTTTTGGTCACCTGGGAAACAGGTCATTGAACGTAATAAACTCTATAACATGCGTTATCACCCAGAAAAAGGGCTGTCTCTAGCCGAATATTTTCTGAAACAAATTAATGACTATCGTCTTTTGATTCTCCCGATCTCTGAGGGAGTTATTTTATATGAAATAATGCGTCAACATCCCATTGCCAACCAGTTATTATGGGGAGTCTGTTCAGACCGGAGCTTGAATGGAGCTCTTGCCTTTTTAGAACGAGTATTGAAGCAAATAAATCGAGAAATGACGTTCCACGAGTTCAGGCTGTCTATTTTGCTAGTGAGTTACCGGCAACGTTACCTTCCTTTAGCGGACTTCCGACATTTAAATTTAAATAAACATTAGAAAAACCGATTTTTTCTCATTTCCCGAGGAAAATTTTTTGGGACATTATAACTACTAGGGGCGTTAAATCTTATCTCGAGCAATTATCTTCCATGCAACGGTTCCCTAGGCCAAGTAATTCGAGTCAGTTTTTCATGTGTTATGAGAGAACTAAGCAGGTTGATTAGGGTCTACTGGCGAAATGCGCATTCTAATTGGGCTAATCACGTTAAGGATATAGAATGTCTATTTAATATCGTTCCCCATTTGAGCAGGGGTTACCCCCCTAGTGATATTGTAAATTTTCCGCGTCTCAGGGATCGTTTTGCCACTTACCAGGGAAAAATTTTGCCCATCTCCGCCACTGAATCGCCAGCGGTGATTTGGAATAAAGTTCGTCAGAATTTGGACAGAAGTGCAAGAGCGCGAGAACGAGGTTTCAAACACCAAGGTGACAGACTGTGTATCGACGACTACGTTTTACTGAAGGAAAGTAATATTTCGGACGCCTCCAAGAAACAAATATCAAAGTTTCTCCCCTTATATTCCGGCCCCTTTCGTATTATAGCCAAACCGTACCCGAACGTGTACCGTTTGTTGGATGAAGAGATGGATTTTATCAAGGGGAATTATAACATTACTAACCTGAAGTTTTATCATAGGCTCGAAACCTACGAATATCTACGGACGTGAGTGGACTAAAAATAAGAAGAAGCCTGGTTGTATATATCCATTTTTTATTATTTTTTTGTTCTTTTTTTCTCTCTTTCTATTTTTATTATTCATATTATTTTTTTCATGTATTGTTTATCCATATTCTCTAATTGTTTGTGACCATGTTGTCTAATAGACGTTTAGTTTGCCTAGTCAAGCTGGTTACTAATTAAGTTTTGTTTGAGTACTTATGGCTCTACTTCGTAGAGGAAGGTAGCGAAGGATCCCGATCCGAAGCGAAGGATGTTGAAAACTCTCCGAATGTTTCCGAGCGGACATCGTCGAGCTTTCAAAGGGGCGTTTTGTAGGTAGCAGACCGCGGAAATTTTGTTGTTGTAATAAACGTTTGTCAAATCGTCATGGTTACTACGATAGAAAAGATAATTAGTGGATTTTTAATTTCGTGATAATACGTCGTAATTTGCGAATGTTTTCAAAATATTTTATTTATATATTTTTATGTAAGAAATGTGATAATGTCTGTAACTGATATTTGGCTAGGGTTGAAGAACACATGTTGGGGTGTGAGTAGCAGGTGTACGCTTACAACTGCTTTACTGAAGGGACGTAACGAATGAATGGAATTTCTTATGCGCTGATTCTTTATGTAAAAATGTCACAAGTTTAGTAAGTAATTGTGTCGGTACAGACCGCGATCAAAAGATATCTTTGTTTGTTACTTGGAAACTCGAGAGCTAAATGTAGGGTTGTTATATATTTATAAAATTAAGATGTGCAATAATAAATACGAAACTGTTATAACATAAATTAATGATTCTGGCTTTTATATTACTTTTGAGAAATGGGGATTGATTGCAGGAGTAAAGATAGTTACATTTGAAATCGGGGGAAAGTTAGTTACAGTTAGAGTGTTAATCAAGCTAGATCGATTTTGAGTTAATTAAATACCTTCATAGTAAACCGTTTGTCATTAAAATATTTCGGGCCTGTACATTTTCTTTTGAATTAGCCAACATTAATTTGTCCTTTCTTTCGTGTGATCAGTTAAAGGAATTCAAGTGTAAGTAGGTATATATATATATATATATATATATATATATATATATATATATATATATATATATTGTGATTATATATATATATATATATATATATATATATATATATATATATATATATATATATATCGTGACAAGTAAAATTTGACACTTAATCTAATTGGAATGAAAAGAAACAAAAAGATATTTTAGGCTTCTATTAAAATCACAAGTACTGAGAACTTATTGCAAAGTGACAACCTCAACAATTCATTAAAAATCAGAAATGTCGGTTGTATGTCTAACAACTCACTATTTTCATTGATGCAATTGTCTTAAAAAAACAAACAATGAGAGCAGTAACAAATAAAAAAAAAATTGTATTATCTAAATGGAAAAACATAGCTATCTGCAAGTACAGATAATAGGCGCAACACCACAACAACTTAAATACCTTACAATTACCTACAATTAGCAAACTGGAAGGTAACACATTTCAAGCCATACATAAACATCGTTAGTATTTTTAATATATATATATATATATATATATATATATATATATATATATATATATATATAATTCAAAGATTACATGCTTCGGTGTTCCTTGACATCTGTCAGGCGGCAGTTACGCACTTGTACCTATGAGGCCTTAAGCGGTTGACCATAAATAAACTATCTTTACTCCCTCAATCAACTCCCATTTTTCAAAAATAATATAAAAACGAAAAACATTAATTTACGTTGGAACAGTTTCATATTAATTATTATCTTAATTTTAAAAATATGCATTCGTCCGTAACAACCCTACATTTAGCTCTCTAGTCTCCATCTAACAAACAAAGATAGATTTTGATCGCGGTCTGTACCGATACAATTACTTACTAAACTCGTGACATTTTTACATTGAAAATCGGCTCATAAGAAATTCCAATGATTCGTTACGTCCCTTCAGTAAAGCAGTTTTAAGCGCACAACTGCTACTCACACCCCAACATTTTTTTCAACCCTAGCCAAATATCAGTTACATACATTCTCACATATATTACATAAAAATATGTAAATAAAATATTTTGAAAACAGCAAATTACGACGTATTATCAAGATATTAAAAATTTACTAATTATCTTTTCTATCGTGGCAACAATGGCGATTTGACAAACGTTTATTACAATAATAAAATTTTTGTGGTCTGCTACCTACACACTCCACTTCAATAGGTTTGCCATTTCCTCAAAATCATTTAACCATTTTTCAATCGGATATCCATCCTTTCCGTTAAAATGGCGAATGGAATCTTCCACATCTCGGAAGTTCGGAGAACACCTCTCGTTAGTTCCCATCGTCATGTTTTCAATTCTCATCGGTACATCTAAGTACTTCGACTGAAATTGGTCTACGTCAGCATACCTGCAATCGTCTTTTGTAAAACTTTTCTCGCCATCAGCTTTGTTATCGGTATCTTCTTTATTTTCATCGTCACCCTTCACTAAATAACAATAATAATAATAATAATATCTTTATTTGTCCAAGTGATCTGTACAGATATAGGATAGGTCAAAACGTGTCAATTATAACTGATTCTACAAATTCCTGAACTCAACAGAAACATTTTGAACTCGAATAATTTTTTACAATTTTGACAAAGCAGTTATAGGGTAAATTTCTTATATGTAATGGGATTTTGTTATACAAAACAGCTCCCATGTAATACGGGTTACATTTATATAATTCTAAGTTATGATTCTCATAAGCTAAATTGGTACCATTATAATTGTGATATGTATTTTGAAGTTGATAAGGATTCAAGTTTTTCTTTACAAATTTTAGGATTTCTAGCATAGTTAATATCTGATTATTTATATATAAATCTTTGCAGGATGTGAAACGATTAGTATGAAACATACATCTTAGTGCTCTCCTTTGTAAAACAAATATTCGATATTTATACGTGCTGTTGCCCCAAAAGATTATCCCATATCTCATGGTTGACTCTATGCTCGCAAAATAAAACATTTTGACGATACTCAGGTTAGTGACGTAACTTAAGCGCTTAAGGGGATTCTTCTGTGGTAAAATCGACCACACAACTTTATCGATTTTTAAATAAATATAACAGGTAAAGTAAACAACTTGTAAATAAAAAATCATGAATGTTTAACGCATCCAACTGAAGGTCGCTGGTTATTTGAAACCATGAAAAATTCGTTCGTTTTTCTTTACAAAAATCGGAAAAACATAAAAAAAGCTGAATTTTTCATGCAGTTTTTATATTGTATCGTCATAAATTTGTTACGGCAAATAATGTTTCTTGTTTTTATATTACTTTTGAAAAATGGAAGTTGATTGAGGGAGTAAAGATGGTTTATTTATGTTGAACCGCTTATGGCCTCATAGGTACAAGTGCGTAACTGCCGCCTGTGAGATGTCAAGGAACACCGAAGTATGTAATCTTTGAATTATATGTCCTATGTCCTATGCATTCGGAGTGAATAAGCATTTGTGTATTGTGCTGCATAAGTTCACTGTTTTGTGCATCAGAATGAATTTTCCTAGGGAAGAGAATGTTAATAAGATCTATGTATTAGGTGAATTTGATCGAAACTTTCTTCTCGCATTCCGAAGCTATACTCAGAACTATCCTGACACAAGACACCGTCCAGAAGTTAGCTTCGAGAGACTCAAAGGGAGGTTTGAAACAACAGGCAAGAGTAATTATACAAAACGTATGCGTGCAAGACATGTAATCAATGAGGAAAACGAATTAAAGGTTGCTGCAGTGGTTGAAAATCCACACCAGTCCACTCTAAACATTTATACCCAAATTGTTGATGTAAGTCATACATCTGTACACCGTATTCTGAAAAGTAATAAATTCCATCCCTACCATATCCAAAAACAACAGAAACTATTTTCGAAAAATCAGAAATCCAGAGGACACCTTGTGAGTGAATTAATAATAAACTGAATGCCGCACCAGATTTTCTGTACAATAATTTAAAAAGCATCAACTTTCGGAAAATTCATCCTAATATAAAATCGAAAGAGAATTTACTTTTCCATCTGAATCACTTACAGAATACAGGGTGTTCCATTAGAAAAGATTGAGGAGAGGAGAGGGAGAGGGAGAGGGAGAGGAGGGAGAGGGAGAGGAGAGGGAGAGGAGAGGAGAGGGAGAGGAGAGGAGAGGGAGAGGAGAGGGAGAGGGAGAGGAGAGGGAGAGGGAGAGGGAGAGGGAGGGAGGAGGAGAGGGAGAGGGAGAGGGAGAGGGAGAGGAGGAGAGGGAGAGGGAGAGGGAGGGAGAGGAGAGGGAGGAGGGAGAGGGAGAGGAGAGGGAGAGGGAGGAGAGGAGAGGGAGAGAGGAGAGGGAGAGGAGAGGGAGAGGAGGAGAGGAGGAGGGAGAGGGAGAGGAGAGGGAGGGAGAGGAGAGGGAGAGGGAGGGAGAGGGAGAGGAGAGGGAGAGGGAGAGGGAGGGAGGGAGAGGAGAGGGAGAGGGAGAGGGAGGAGGGAGAGGGAGAGGGAGAGGGAGGGAGGGAGAGGGAGAGGGAGAGGAGAGGGAGGGAGGGAGAGGGAGAGGGAGGAGAGGGAGAGGGGAGAGGAGGAGAGGGAGAGGGAGAGGAGAGGAGGGAGGGAGAGGGAGAGGGAGAGGGAGAGGGAGAGGGAGGGAGGGAGAGGGAGAGGAGAGGAGGGAGAGGGAGAGGAGAGGAGAGGGAGAGGGAGGGAGAGGAGAGGGAGAGGGAGAGGGAGAGGGAGAGGGAGAAACAGGATCACCATGATGTTTAGTGGATAGCAGTACCACAGCCCTTTTTTTATTTGGTACATAAGATACCATTGTTGGCCTATGTGTAAAACCAAACATACTTGAGAGCATAGGTTTATAGGGTTTAGGGAGAAATTTTAGGTGTATGTATGGTTTATTTTTTCGTAATGTACAGTAGTCACTCCATAACCAGAACCCATAAAACTAATCAAATTAAGAACGTCTCTTTGTCCTTGATTCCTTTTGGCTGTACCATCTATTTTACCTAAATAAGGTTGCATATTTATGGTATACGCATTATCACTATCAGCAGCAGCCCAGATGTTTATGCCGTATTCGTCCGGCTTGCTCTTCATATATACATCGTCCTCTAAACGAAACCAGTTGTTAGTCTATAGTAATATGAATTCCAGGATTATACACTTTCTTAAAACATTCAACAAAAAGGTCAAATACTTCTCGTACTGGTTCCTTACTTATCGTTTTTTTTCTAACATCACGTGCAGCTGCTTCATCAAATCTAATAAATGATGTTATCAATTGAAAATGACAACGTGACATCGTTGCAGAAATTATTGGGCGAGCATAACCTTTTTTGGAACTTCATAACATTATGGTAGGTTCTTTCGTTGCTTGCATTGCACCCAATATTAGAATAAAACATATATGCCCTGATTTCCATAGCATCAGTAGGTTTCCAAATACGGCGTTTATCTGGATTCCGTTCATTCCACAATTGAAATACCTAAAAAGTAAAGAAATAAAATAAAAGTTATCAGAAATACAACTATTAAACCTTTTCGGCTCTATCGCTTGTATGTAAAATTATGGTTTCAAGTACTTTGTCTGTCAAAAATAGACTAAATGCATCTAGTTCAGATTCAATATTCATGCTGTACTGATTCAAACCTTGATTTTTTCTAATGATATTTTATTTTCTACATCGCCTTTGTTTGAACGGTAACTTATTCCATTATGTACCGTCTTTAGTATAGTAAATTAAATCACATTCCGCAGTTTGATAGGTAGATTCTGTTACAATGTTACCTAACACAGACGATTCCTCACTTTCTTCAAATGCAACACTGTCCTCTACAGTTTCTTGTATTTCAGGCTCGGCATCACTGTCCTCGTCACTGTCAAGAGTATTACCAATATCGAAATTATCTAAATCTAAATCCTCATTTACAATTCTGTCTAACTCCAACTCAGTAAGGACTATACGATCACGAATATTCACCGATAACTAAACAAAATGAACGTATGTTCTTCTACAACGGGTAAACGACAACTGCGTGTTCTAACACGATTTAGAAAGCCGTTGTACCTAATAAATGAAACTGCGCATGCGAAATAATTTCTTATTAAACTATAAAAATGTGGCGCCGAATAACATGCGGGGTACAAACGTACCGCACAGAAGTTTTTAATTTTTATATTGAAAGTTTACATTATTTCACGTACAAAATATATGCAATACTGATAGTTAACACTTCAGTTGTAATAAATAAAATTATCGTTATGAATCAAATGAGATAAGAGGTAATATAAAAAATCTAAGCTAGGGGTACGTTTGTACCTCGCTCGATACGACGAAGGTTAACAAAGCTTTTACGGAAGATTGCTTGCTAACTTACGTAACAAGTTTTTACTAACCTTTACAGAAGCAATATTAGTATGCGTGTTAAATGAAAGTTTACAATCTACGTGTAAACCAAGAACTTCACGTTTTCAGGATTATATCAATTAGTTTGCTTGAAAGATACAATTAGAGCATTTGTGTTAACACACAGTTCATTATTGCTACACAAATATATAATCATTTTCAGGTTATAATCAGATTTAAGCAAGAGGTTATCAATACATTTATCATGTCATCTGCAAGTAGTATATAACTAGAACTACTAAGAAATACTACGTGGCACGACATTAATATAAATAATAAATAAGAGAGGCGTAAGTGTTCTACCTTGGGGAACTCCACTTTCTACTGGTATTTTATCAGAACACGTATTATTTATTCTTACGCATTGGCATCTTCTGTTTAAATATGATTCTATTAATGACGAATTGTTTTTATGGAAGTTATAAGCCTGAGGTTTTTTAATTATGTGAGACACGCAATCAAATGCAAATTTATAAAGACTGTCAAGGTACATCTACATTCTTCAAAACACTGAAGGGTTTTATTGACGAACTGTAAAAGTGCACATTAGTACTTTTACCTAACGTAAACCCAAACTGATTAAGATAAAGTAAGTTGTAGCTTTTGAAGTAAGCAATAATTCGGGTATTAATAAGTTTTTCAAAGACTTGAAAAAGCCGGTAATATACGAGTAGATATAGGCCGGTAGTTATTTATATCACTTATGTCTCCCTTTTTATGTACTCGAATAACAGCAGAAACTTTTAGAGCGTCTGGAAATATGCTGTTCGCAAACATAGGGTTAATCAAGCTTACAAGTAGCGGTACTCACGCTTGATTAGATTGCTCTAAATATCTTTGGTGTTACTGTTTTTTAGAGAGTGTAAGGTATATCTCATCTCTACAGAAGAAGTAGAATTCAAAGTAAATTTTAATTCGTCAGATATTGACCTAATATTAAAAGTTGACATATTTGGTTGAGGCAGATTTCTAACAATATCGTTAGATATTTTGTGCAAAAAACTTGTTAAACTCATCTACAGCTATTGAACTACTTACTTGTTCTTTAAACTTTCTATGTGAATTGATCATTTTCCACATTCTACCTACGGGACTTATTAATGAATTGACTGTTCTCATTAATTTTTGCATTGCGAATAGCTTTTCGATAGGTCTTGATAATCTTTCGATTGATGTATAAGAGGTTGCTGAATTTATACTTCTAATATAATTCATTAATTAGGTGAAAGTGTTGCGTATATTTCTCAATATTGACCGTTAAAGCAATTTATAGGGCGCACTACGCGACAAAGCTATTTTAAATGCATTAAAAAAAAATCTGGAGTGTCCCAACTCAACATTCCCGTATACATACAGGGTTTCCCAACAAAAAATTGCCCCCCCCCCCCTACAATTAGAAAACCGAAAAATATTTCTAAATTCGCGGAGACCCGTCGAATTTTGTTCTTGGGGGGAGCTTTTTGTACAGTCAAGGTAACTCGATATGTCCATCCCCCCACCTAGCAACCTCAACTTTAAAATTTCATATGCAACTACCCTACTTATGACACACCATTTTAAAGCCCTTTTCATTGCACAGTGATGCTTCGTTTTCAGAAATCGGTTGAGATTGGCGAAAAAGGAAAAATTCGCAAACCAACGTACGCGTTGCCGTGTTCTTTTTAAGTTTTTTATGTACTACACACGACCTCATCACTTATCTTTAATGATGTGCCAATTTACAAAAAAGTCAGAAATAAAAAAGCTTTAGCAAATAATAACCAAGATCTATTTAATGTATTGCTCAAAATTACCGTTAACTTGCATACAATAATGCAGCCTGTTTCTAAATTCTGTTCGAACATTACTCAAGACATACGCTGTTAATAATAGGCATTCTGCTACAATTCTCTGAAGTAGCACTTTTATTGTTTCAGGCTGTGTGGCATACACTCGGGCTTTTAAATGGTGATAGATCCGGAAATCTTGGTGGCCATTCTGGCAATCCAATGCTCCGAGAAATGGTCATCCAAGAATTGCGTACAACAGCATGGGGGGGGGGGCGCTCCATATTGTTGGAAAGTTATTTCATTTTCTATTAAATTGTTGTCACTTCCCAACAATTCTGTTATCCTAGGATTAAGTGTACCATCCAATAATTCTAAATTCCGTTAAGATTACCTTCAATAAAAAATGGTCCAACAATATG
Source organism: Vesta saturnalis (assembly GCA_036346205.1). Taxonomy (NCBI): domain Eukaryota; kingdom Metazoa; phylum Arthropoda; class Insecta; order Coleoptera; family Lampyridae; genus Vesta; species Vesta saturnalis. Next base: position 6,569,228 of record JARFJB010000827.1, read on the forward strand.
GTCGCCCAAAATTCCAGTCCAATTTTTCAGGAGTCTGAGTATGAAATTCCCTGATTAAATGAGCAATTGTATCACTCCAGTAACGACAAATGTGTCTATTCACTTTGCCATTCAACATAATTGCGCATTCGTCGGAGAAACATGTATTGTAGAGCAGATTTCGGTTCAATAGAAGTTGTTCACTAAAGTGTTCGCAAAATTGGTTCCGGTGATCAAACTCATCTTTATGTAACTCCTGAACCAGCATTATCTTAAATGGATGAAACTTGTGTTTTTTCAAAATTCGATTAACACTGGAACGGGATACGCCAGAAGCTTGATACACAGCTTTAATCGACTGCTTATTGTCCATCTGTATGTGACCCAAAACTGTCACTTCAACTGCTTCATTTCGAACTGTTTCTTGTTTAAAGCCGAACCCGTTGCAACAAACTTGACCATCAGTTGTTTAACGTACTGGTGGCTTACGTTTTTTTCTGGATGATTCTTATTGAAAATTCGTGCTGTAGCTTTAGCGCAATCGTGATTTCGATAATAAATTACAACAATTTCTACCATTTCTGCGATAGAATAAACCATTTCAAAAACATGTTTACACTTTCAACAACATGCTGAAACTAACGGTGCCGTGGTCACAAGCAAAAAACATAGACTTTTTCTGAGACATTGACGTTTTGTTATTTTAAAAAGAGATAACGTTTGAATTCGTATAAACTTTCCTTTGTTTTGCTTCAGCTTTTTTATTTGTCACTTTTTCATAAACTGATCGACAAATCATTAAAAAATATCTGGTGTGGAACACCACACGACCTTCCAGCCTACAAAATGGAAATTAAAAGAAACGAAATAGTTTTAATAATATTTTTCTTTAGGATAACCATGCAACATCATTTATATGATATGCAGCTGTTTTATAAATATTTGATAAAAGCCAAAAACTGCCCCTCATGAACCCCCCTCGCCACTGCTGGATTTCTCCCAAAAAGTCGATTTAGCGATAGCGAAATAAAAGTCGATTGCATAAAATATACCTACAAACTTATGTAGGTTGGAAGGTAATAGGTGATGAGGTCGTGTGTAGTACATAAAAAACTTAAAAGAAACAGGGCATTTGTGTATAAATTACAACGCGTACGTTCGTTTGTGAAATTTTCGTTTTTCGCCAATAATTCTGTCAAACCTCAACCGATTGCTAAAAACGATGCATCACTGTATTCGCAATGAAAAGTGCTTTAAAATGATGTGTCACAAGTGGGAATCATGAATGTGTAATTATGGCAAGGCAAAATGAGTAATATATATTTTCTTAATTTTTATAATACTGAATTTCAATTATGATTATTTTTATAACTTTAATAATGTTCGTTACTATCAGGTTATATTTCTAGTTACGTGTGTCTAGTGCAGATACGAACCACACACATCTGATGACATATTTGTATAGCAGAGATCCAAATTACACATGTTTCGTCACCCACTATTCTGTAATAATGACTCGCATCAGCCATTTTTAATCTGATTCCATGTTTGACCTTGAAACTGGCAACACCGAATGACCTTGAGACGTGGCTACACTGTCAAGTGCGCCAGAATCGGCATAGATATACTACTGAAATGGTATTTAAATAAAAAATTATTCTTATATAAATTAAGACTTTTCACCAAGATTTTCAACTGGGATACTGCACAATCAATTTAAATTGTGAAAATCGTACTTATACACATACATAGTTTCATCTTAACCCATTAAGGACTGAATTTTTTATTATAAAATAATTGTAAATGGATTATGTTTTCGAGTTTAAATGAGTGTTAATATTCTTTCAGTAAATATTTGATTGCTTAACAAAAAAAATACACCCACTTACCACACAAAATTAAAAAACACCGAACGCGTTTCAATAGCTACGCCATCATCATCAGCTATTGAAACGAGTTCCGTGTTTTTTAATTTTGTGTAGTACGTGAGTTTATTTTGTTTGTTACAGATCCTGCCACAGTTCCAATGTTCCAAAATTTTCATTTGTTTATTTACTTAGAAATTTTCAAGATGGCGGCCGTTCCTTATTTGAAACTATGGACCTTTAAGGTCCATAAACTAACTATTAAATAAAAACAATAGCTATCAAAATATTTATTTAAAAGGTAAATAAATTTGATGGATGTAAACAAATTGTCGAAGCAAAATCGACCCGATAATGTTCTTTTATCGTCTGGCAACTAGGCAATGAGTTGAATCAAAGGAGCCGTTGCTTTTCCAAATTTTTTTGATGTTGAGCGTTAGAATTAGGCTGTGAACCTTGATAAATTTCTAAATTTATTAGTTATCCGTTTTTCGAATTTATGCACCAACATTTGTACCCAAAGCGAAAGGGGTTTTTCGCGAATGAATTGTTTACAGCCATGACGTCCGTAATATTCAAACATACTCTCGTCGTATTTCACGTGTTGGTATAAAATGTCATAAAATCTGATTTTTAAATTTGTTTACAAGCGGTTGCAATTTAGCCATATTGTCCTTTGGGTCGAGCTGTGTGTTATCGGCGAAATGTAAACACTTCATTATTTCTATGAATCTATCTCGTCGTATTACTTTATAAACGGCAACGTTCCTTAAATCTCCAGAATCCCAATAACTGTTTTGGAAGGTTCTTTATCACACCCTGATAAAACTAATACAGCAGAGAAGTATTTTTTTCTTCAATGGTTATATTTGGATTATGATTATTTTTCATAGTAGCGTATTTGTTACTTTCTTCAACTAGAAAATCCGCAACAGGTTCTGTTAGGAACAGTCCAAAAACCTCCACTCAAGTTCTTGTATTTTAATGTGTTATATTGTAGGAATATACTTTCTTCTCTACACATAAGGTCTGTTTGTCCCAACCTTTCAAAATGTTTATCCTTTTTGTTGATAACTGATGCTAATGGTACATCATCCGGAATATGATTATCACTTTCATCCAATGTACTAAAGTTTCCCATTCTTTTGCCACTATCCATTACTACTTCAGCATTTGCTTACAGTTCATTTCCAGATAGATTATTATCCAACAAGCCACCTGAATCTTCATCTGCGGTATCCTCATCTGACAACTCTCTGTTGTCTGGCGGTTCATGTAAACAGGCTGTACACGATCATTGAGATCAAAATTTTCCAAAAAACCTTCGTCTTCAAACATACCAGCAATTTGCTGTACTGATATTTCAAAAAACAGAAATGTATACAGCAATAGAAAACGTAGGCTAAGGGATTATCGTTCCATATATGGAACGTCAAACTAAAGAGTATAAATTGGGTATATATGATATATATATATATATATATATATATATATATATATATATATATATATATATATATATATATATGTATACATGGTGTAACGGATGCTGATGGTCAAATTTCAAGGGGTTATCATACAATTAATTTGCAACAAAAAATCATAAGATTTTTGGAAAGTTGATAGTTATTCTTTTATTTAACATTTCTTGATTTAAAAAAATTCGTCTTGAAACATATCAGTAATTTGCTGTACTGATATTTTAAAAAACAAAAATGTATACAGCAATAGAAAGCGTAGGCTAAGGGATATATATATATATATATATATATATATATATATATATATATATACACTGTGTCTCTTGAATTTCTGGACATGTTAAAATAAACTATTGAAAATATTGGCTCCCCTAATTATTTTACAGTAAAATGTCAAATGTAAAACTTCTTAAGGAAAAAAGGCTGCTTCTTATGTTACAATTGCATTTACATTTGGTTCATCCGTTTTCGGATGGGTGGGTGGGTGGGTGGGTGGGTGGGTGGGTGGGTGGGTGGGTGTGTGTGTGTGTGTGTGTGCGTGTGCGTGTGCGTGTGTGTGTGGTGTGTGTGTGCGTGTGCGTGTGCGTGTGCGTGTGCGTGTGCGTGTGCGTGTCGTGTGCGTGTGCGTGTGCGTGTGCGTGTGCGTGTGCGTGTGCGTGTGCGTGTGCGTGTGCGTGTGCGTGTGCGTGTGCGTGTGCGTGTGCGTGTGCGTGTGCGTGTGCGTGTGCGTGTGCGTGTGCGTGTGCGTGTGCGTGTGCGTGTGCGTGTGCGTGTGCGTGTGCGTGGGCGTGGGCGTGGGCGTGGGCGTGGGCGTGGGCGTGGGCGTGGGCGTGGGCGTGGGCGTGCGCGTGCGCGTGCGCGTGCGCGTGCGCGTGCGCGAGCGTGTGCGTGTGCGTGTGGGTGTGTGTGTGTGTATACAGGGAGTAACGGATGCTGATGGTCAAACTTCAGGGGGTTATCAAACAATTAATTTGCAACAAAAAAATCATAAGATTTTTTGAAAAGTTGATAATTATTATTTTATTTAACATTTCTTGATTTAAAAAAATTCGTCTTCAAACATATCAGCAATTTGCTGTACTGATATTTTAAAAAACAAAAATGTATACAGCAATAGAAAACGTAGGCTAAGGGATTATCGTTCCATATATGGAACGTCAAACTAAAGAGTATAAATTGAGTATATATATATATATATATATATATATATATATATATATATATATATATATATATACAGGGTGTAACGGATGCTGATGGCCAAACTTCAGAGGGTTATCACACTATTAATTTGCAACAAAAAAATCATAAGATTTTTTGAGAAGCTGATAGTTATTCTTTCATTTAACGTTTCTCGATTTAAAAAAATTGTTTTGCTTTTTTCCATAGAAATAAAAGTATATCTGTTATTTTTAAAGCCACGGTCTCGTATTAATAGTATAACGAGAAGGGGCTCCATCCTGTTGAAAATGCGCAATGTCTTCATCAAGAATTAAATTCCTTCGTAAGTTTCTTTGATTTTCAGTTTCATGGACCATTAATGGTGCTATTAAGCTGTTAAGCGTCTGCACGTATACCTCGCTGGTTAAATTACCCTCGATAAAAAATGGGCCGATTATTCGGTCCCCCAGTATTCCCGCTCAAACAATAAGTTTCTCAGGATTCTGGGTGTGCCCGTCTCTAAAATGATGTGAGTTCTAATCACGCCAGTAGCGATAGTTTGTTTGTTTACATGACCATTTAGAAAAATGTACATTCATCACTAAAACAAATGTTTCTAGTTAGTGTGGGTTCTCTTTGAATTTTGTCGGTCAATGTTTCGTCGATCGAGATCATCGTCACCAAGTTGTTGTAAAATTCTCATTTTGCACTGCTGACATTTGTGCACTTTTAATACTCTTCTGACAACTGTTCGAGATATACGCATTATTGTTGCCAACTGTCGTGTGGATATATTTGGATTAACAGCAACCTGACCAAGAACTTCTACTTGCATCTCTTCGTCTAAAACTCTGGGCCCCTGTCTTTTTTCATTTCCAACAGATCCTGTTTCTGGGAATTTTGGTTCCAAATCTCTAACATAAACATGACTTACGTTTCTGCCAGAATGTCTTTCATTACAAACAAAGGCTGCTCTTAAATAGCACATCTCTTGGGCAGCATAAAGAAAAATAATTTCAATTCCTTCTTCCACGCCATTAACCATTTTTGAAAAATCAGACGAAAGATAAATAACTGTCAATTACAAGTAAATCATTAAAATATTGACATTTTGTTAAGAAGCCTTCTTTACGGCCTAGGTAATTTTGTGTTTTTTGTTTCTGAAATTTGCGGGAACCATATTTCGTTTGGTTCATTTTTAATTTTTCAAAATGGCTTACAGAGTGGAAGAAAGGATTTAAATTATTTTTCTTTAGGGTGCGGTGCTGAAAAAATGTGCTATTTAAGAGCAGACCTTACTTTTTTAAAGTCATATGGGAAGCTTAAGGGGGTTGAAAGATACGTCATTTGTATTTCCTTCGGTTGTTATAGAAACGGTATTTTTTATTTTTCTTTTTATTTACAATTTATGCTCTTTAGTTTGACGTTCCATATGTGGAACGATAATCCCTTAGCCTAAGTTTTCTATTACTGTATACATTTTTGTTTTTTAAAATATCAGTACAGCAAATTGCTGATATGTTTGAAGACGAAGGATTTTTGGAAAATTTTGATGTCAATGATCGTATACAGTCTGTTTAGATGAACCGCCAGACAACAGAGAATTGTCAGATGAGGATTCCGCAGATGAAGATTCAGATGGCTTGTTGGATAATCTATCTGGAAATGACCTGTTAGCAAATGCTGAGGTAGTAATGGATAGTGGCAAAAGAATGGGAAACTTTAGTACATTGGATGAAAGTGATAATCATATTCCGGATGATGTATCATTAGCATCAGTTATCAACAAAAAGGGTAAACATTTTGAAAGGTTGGGACAAACAGACCTTATGTGTAGAGAAGAAAGGGTATTCCTGCAATATAACACATTAAAATACGAGAACTTGAGTGGAGGTTTTTGGACTGTTCCTAACAGAACCTGTTGCGGATTTTCTAGTTGAATAAAGTAACAAATACGCTACTATGAAAAATAATCATAATCCAAATATAACCATTGAAGAAAAAAATACTTCTCTGCTGTATTAGTTTTATCAGGGTGTGATAAAGAACCTTCCAAAACAGTTATTGGGATTCTGGAGAAGATTTAAGGAACGTTGCCGTTTATAAAGTAATACGACGAGATAGATTCATAGAAATAATGAAGTGTTTACATTTCGCCGATAACACACAGCTCGACCCAAAGGACAATATGGCTAAATTGCAACCGCTTGTAAACAAATTTAAAAATCAGATTTTATGACATTTTATACCAACACGTGAAATACGACGAGAGTATGTTTGAATATTACGGACGTCATGGCTGTAAACAATTCATTCGCGAAAAACCCCTTTCGCTTTGGGTACAAATGTTGGTGCATAAATTCGAAAAACGGATACCTAATAAATTTAGAAATTTATCAAGGTTCACAGCCTAATTCTAACGCTCAACATCAAAAAAATTTGGAAAAGCAACGGCTCCTTTGATTCAACTCATTGCCTAGTTGCCAGACGATAAAATCGGCTCAAGTTTACTTCATCAATTTGTTTACATCCAACAAATTTTTATCATATTTAACAAAATGTGGGTGCGATGGAACTGGAACAATAGGATAAAATAGGCTTCCAAAAGATTGCCCAATTTTAAATGTAAAATCAATAAAAAAGAATTGCCATAAAAAGACCACAACGTTTTGAAAAGTACAATACGTTTATGGTGGGTACAGACCAAATGGATACCAACATAAATGCATATAGAGTAGGAGTTCAAAATGCTTGAATTACCGACAAAATTCATAATCCAGAAACCACTCAATTGAATTTTAGACGAGAAATTGCAAAAACGTATTTAAAAAAATTTCAAAACTTGCCTAGATCAGCAAACAGACCCGATTGTATTTCAAGAGATACTTGTATTTCCCCAGATATTCGTCTTGATATAAAAGATCATTTAGTTGAATACGTACGATACAATAAACGGCGACGATGCTCTGGACAACACCACTATGGCAGTTCCGTGCGCACTCAGTGTCGTAAATGTGATGTAGGCTTATGTATCTATTGTTTTGTTGATTTTCATATGAAACAATATAGGTTGAAAATGTATTTACTTTTTAAGTAAATATTTTGATAGCTATTGTTTTTATTTAGTAGTTAGTTTATGGATCTTAAAGGACCATAGTTTCAAATATGTAACGGACGCCATCTTGAAAATTCCTAAGTAAACAAACAAATGAAAATTTTGGAACATTGGAACTGTGGCAGAAGCTGTAACAAACAAAGTAAACCCACGTACCACACGAAATTAAAAAACACCGAACTCGTTTCAATAGCTGATGATGATAGCGTAGCTATTGAAACGCGTTCGGTGTTTTTTAATTTTGTGTGGTATGTGGGTGTATTTTTTTTTGTTAAACGATCAAGTATTTACTGAAATAATATTAACACTCATTTAAACTCGAAAACAATCCATTTACAATTATTTTATAAAAAAAATTCAGTCCTTAATGGGTTAAGATGAAACTATGTATGTGTATAAGCACGTTTTTCACAATTTAAATTGATTCTGCAGTATCCCAATCGAAAATCTTGGTTAAAAGTCTTAATTTATATAAAAATAATTTTTTATTTAAAAGTATAGCTAAGCCGATTCTGGCGCACTTGATAGTGTTGTCACGTCTCAAGGTCGTGCGGTGTTGCCAGTTTCAAGGTAAAAGATGGGATCAGATTAAAAATATCTGATGCGAGTCATTATTACAAAACAGTAGGTGACCAAACATGTGTAGTTTAAATCTCTGCTATGCAAATATGTCACCAGATATGTGTGGTTGGTATCTGCACTACGCACGTAACTAGATAGGTTACTATATGTGAGGTTTAAAACAAGTGAGTATATAAACTGGCCTTTATACACATGTAGGTTTCGTTGAAGTCAATAAGTCTGCAGAAAAACAATATAATAATTAAGAAATCAATACAAACGTTTGCATCAGGAGTACTTTGTAAGGCGTCTTCAAGAAGGGAGCAAATAGAAGATCTAATACGTAAAATAAAAAAGTTAAAACATGACTTGGAGTTATATAAAGTACAACGGACGTTGACAAAAGAACGATGACACTAAGACCCTGCTTGCTATTAATGTATTTTTGTGAAACTGCTGACAACCTAGACTTTGACTTGTTTCATATTACACTGACAGAACTAAAATTATAAGTTAAAAACTTATGATGTTTTAGTAAAATGTGAATAGATTTTAACTGCATAATAATTTATAGTTTACAGTATAAAAAAATTGCTATTTATTTTTGTGAACTGTTGTAATATTGTTTGCCCTTGTTTGTAAATTTGTAAAAGAATAGTCACGAAAACTTCAAGTTTATTAGAATTTGTGAAGTGTTGTGTACCATATTCTTTAAACAAAACATTACCTGTGTTTGTAATATGTAAAAATGAAAATTACATAAAGATGCTCAACGGAATTGTATATACATGCTTTACTGCATTATGTAATATGTACATTGATTTAATTTAAAATATTACTCTCCAAAAATAGACCTTATATGGAATATGCAATAATTTAAATTATACGAATTACAATACAAGCTAAAAAATAAAAATTGGAAGTTGTACCAATGTATATTTTCAATGTAAGTAAAGTTTCATTTTGAACTGATGAATCAATAGTGTTATGTTAATTAATGAGTACACCAAAATTATAAGAAATATGATAACTAATATAGTAATAAAGGAGTCAAAACTTGTAAAATCACAATATAGTGTACGATTTATATAAGATTCAACAAACACACGTAATTAGGATATGTTGCAATGAGACTGCTGACTACACACATTCCTTTCTGTTGATGCTAAATTTATTCATTGAAGTAGAGGTTTTATATTAAAGTAGATTTACACTACTTAATAATCAATAAATTATTATTAATTTTATTAAATACATAAATAAAAAGTTTACCTCGAGTAGGTTCAAATCCTACTCGAGGTAAACTTTTTATTTATATATTTAATAAAATTAATAATAATTTTTAATTACATATTTACCTTTGAACTTATTCGTTCATAACAAAAACTTATAATAATTTAATAATCAATAGTTTACCTTCTACCTTATTTAAAAAAAAAATGGTATTTATTCTTGTGAACTATTTGTCCTTGTTTGTAAATTTCTAATTTGCTTATTTTAAGTAATAGTCATGAAAACTTCAGTTTATAATAAAAATTAAGTAAAAACGCTTGCAATTATATACATTTTAAATAGTAAGAAAGTTTTATTTTCAAATAATGAATCAACAGTGATATGCAAATTAGTGGGTATATTAAATTAGACGAAATATGATAATTTAGTAACAAAGGGATCAAAACTTATTATTTTTAGTATACTGTAGTATACGATTGAAAAACACTAGTAATTGTGATATATTTAGACTGCTGACTGCACATAATTGTTTCCATTGAAGCTAAATCCTTTTATTGATGTTGAGGTTTTATATTAAACTATAAGTGTACAATTTTTACGTTGCGTTGAATCTTGAAAATATGGGGTCCTAATCGAATTAAAGTTTTTGAAACGCTCCAGTAAGTTGTCTTATGAATGTACGTTAGTAGAGCAAACAAAATGTTGTGTTTTAAGTGCAGTTTATCAATTCAAATTTGAATAGGTCACTTTTAGGACCATTTCTCATATTTTTGATAACATAGTAATTGCAATAGATAAAGTGCCGCTTGCAAAACGCAATCACGTTTTCAAAAATATGAATTTTAATTTGTAATTAGAGGCAAACTTTCAGCCCTTCCCCTCTACTCCCACCACACCCAAGCTTGACGTCGACCCATTTGCGTGAAATGCATAAAGTGGAAAATGCAAAACACATTACACACATTTGCATACGATTTTATACCATTTCATTTTCCTTGTGTTTACTTCATGACAGGATTACAATGTGAAACTAATAACTCATTTTCACCCTCTTATTATCAATCATTAATTTTAGTATTTCTCATTACCATTATCGATTTACTACTTTTATTTTATAGAATTATTGCACACATACGATACATACTTTTATTAAGTTAACTTTCTGTTAAGTATATTCATTATCATTTTCATTAATGCTATGTTAAAGCTAGCAAGATTCTGTAAATTCCAACATGAGGGTTGTTATTAATGCAAATATTTCTGATTCTCAACTATATACATTTATTACAATAACTTAATTAATATTACATATAATTCTTACTTCTACGTATTTAGATTCTACATATTTCATTTTTATACACTTTTTTATACAGCTCAGCCGCAAAATTCACAAACAAATTTTTATGCAAACCTTAAGGGAAAATCAATCGACCAATTCTTGCCATGTGGAGAGTTTGCCTTCGTAGATTACCCCAACCTTGAATCCATACTAGATACACCAGATGATTCAGACATCGGTTACACTGTAGACTGTGATTTGGACTATCCGTTAGAATTTCACGAGCTCCATAGTGACTTAAGCAAAACACTTGGAACCACCTGGTTCCAATTTAAAAAAAATATTACTCACATTGTATCCGAAACGTAATTACATTGTCCACTTTAGGAACCTAAACATGTATTTGGCGCTTGGTTTAAAATTGGTAAAATTAAATACAGTTTTGCGATTTAAACAGGCCCCCTGGTTATGAAAATATATCGAAATCAACACTACATTACCCAAGCAAGCCAAAATTGAATTTGATAAAAATTTCTATAAATGATCAATAGTGATTTCGGTAAACTAAAAATGTACGTAATATAAAGATATCCGTTTGGTGACCAAGTAGGAAGGTCGATATGGTGCTGGTGCATATATTTCCAAACCAAATTTCCATAGCTGTACCATATTCGATAAAGATACGGTAATTATCGAAATGAGCAAGTTGGAAGTTTTTTTAAACAAACCTATATATGCAGGATTTGCTGTTCTAGAGATATCTGAAACTTTCCTGTACGACTTCCATTACAATTATGTGCTACCAAAATTCGTAAAGAAAGCCAAGTTCATGTATGCTGATACAATAGCTTCATTTATGAATTCTTTGTACCCGATATTTGTGAGTCCAAGAAAGAAAATATTTAAAAATTCGATACATGCGACTACATTTTTGGTATTCCTCTAGTACATAAAAAAATTCCTGGCTTGATGAAATATAAGAACAACGGTCTTATCGATTTGTGGGATTGCGTGCGAAAATGTACGCTTATTCAGTGGAGGGGGGCAAAATTACAAAAAAAAATCTAAAGGTGCTACTGAAGCTAGTGTAAAACAAATTACCATAGAAATGTGTGCAATTCGTTGACGACTTGTAATTTAGACATGGTACTAATTTATCCACAATTCCTTTAAGTTGACATAGTTTTTCTTCCAACGCTAGATAAGCGTTAGAGGTTCCTTTAAAAGCTTTCTGAACTGCTTGTAGACAAAAATCAAGATATCCTTTACTTATAGCATCATCATCTTCTTCCGGGTCCATCAATTGTGTCAAACGGTTTCCATTCAAATTGAACCTTGTTGATATATAGTATTGCTTAGTGACGACATCTTTAGGATCTATGGGATTGACAACATTGCTGTCTCTTGTTCTCGATATCAAATTGATTATCATCAATCAGTTTAAACTGAGGAGCCTTAAATTGGGTTTTTGAAAAAAAAATTTTTGTAATAAATGGAAAGATCATATGTACGTTTTATAACAACACTATTTTTAGTTTTTTTTCGCTCTAATTCAAAAGTTATATAACATGAAAAATACATTTTTGAACACAGTACAGGAGACACTCCGAAAGTTCTCGAACAAACCAGAACGCGTGTGACGTCAGAATGTTTATTTTTACTTGTCGTAACACACAGCTGATACAGTGTTTTGGCTTTTAATCGATTACATCTTGTTATTATCGTTAATACATTGATAAATATATCAAAAATGTCAAACCTTAACGGTTATCGTGCTTTTATAATAATATAGTAATTAATAATAATTATTTATGTAAACGTATAAATTGAATAAATAGAATTCGATAATAAAATTTTTTAACTAAACTCCAGAATGATAACTTTAAAACTCATAGCAACAAAAAATTCCTATAAATAATTTAAAACGATTAAATAATAAATTTGTACACGGTTATCGAATGGTTTCGGTTTAATTTAGTATTTTATATTTTAATTACGCGCTAGGTCATGTACTATATGAAATTGTAATTTTAAAAGTGTATACATATAATGGTGGTTCTTCCGTTGTTATAATGTCATCTAAATAATTCTCATAATTTGATGTTTTTTTAGCTGAAGGAAGAAGAGAATTATATTTACTATACTACAATGGGAAGTAGAGCAAAAATTAAAGCTGATGTTGTACCGCACAAGATTAGTTGTCAACCTAACCGTAAACTTTATCACACATGGCTAGATAAGCTATTATAAATAATTTTTTTGGACTAAATTTTGGATATTTTTAGACAATTTACATGTAGAAGCCATTGCCACTGTGCTATTGAGGATTAATTTAACATTATGACGTCACAAAAATGCCGACCAATCGTGGCGCGTTTGTAGTCGCGTGATTCTTTTTAAAATTTTATCAATTTTAAATTGCTTATAATGTCAAAAAAATTTTTTTAAGTTTTTTGCATATATTAATTATATTAATATAATTTATGGTAAAGTTTTAAAATACATAAAAACAATAGATAGATTGTTTTTTCTATAACCTAATTGATACTGGGCATGTGAACGTCAAAATTTGACAAGGAGAATTTTAGTTATGATATGTCGACATCAATGCATTCCCATTTATATTGTTTGTTAATTCCTTAAAAAACATAGTTCCACCTCCCTCGGTTGTGGGTGATGATGATGATAGCAAGGGTTTGATTATTTGTGTATACTTATTGCTGCGGCTTCCTCGAATTTTCCCACCTACGTCATAATCTCGCCTTGCAACATTCGTAGCTCCTAAAATATTTCTATAATTTTTTCTACCTTTTGAATTTACTAGATTTAAATCGGGTTCATTTATAATAAGCGGATATATAAACCTGCTTTAATAATCATATCGTTTCCTTTAATTGTAACGGGAGTATTAGCAATTGTCTATTTGTTTGTTTTGGTATCATAGCGGACTATAAGTATTATCAATAGCACCTTCAACATCCCTCATACTACGTTTAACGCATATAAGAGGTAATTTATTGTACTGTTCGAGAACTTCTTCTGAGATGGGTTCATTACGGGTACTAGAATCCTATCTGATACAAAGAGGTTCTTCTTCCTCTTTTTGTTCAGTATTAATCTCTTCCACGACAGATGTATCTAAGAAGGAAGGTGTACAAAGACTTGGAAGAGGATTTCTTTGAAAAAACAATAGATGAGCTAGCGGGCTAGTGGGGGTAGTAGCGTGCTTTCTTGGAAATATGAATAAGGGGATTAACGTCAATGGGCTCCTTTTTAGGTGTTTTAATTTCTTGTATGGATCGATTTTATTTACTATTTCAGTTAGAGGTTGTGTTAGGGGATTATAAGTACTTTCAAATGTTCCTTCATTATCAATGCGAGCTGTTTTAATACTGTTATATTTCTGGTGGATTATTTTACGAACCTGAATAATTTTTTTAATTTAATATAATCACCTTGTTATCCATTGTAGCAAAACGGGTTCACTGAAAAGATACCGGTTTACCTCGGACATATGGCTGTTAACACCTAAACGGATCGGTATCCACTAAAATACTGAAAGCAGTTTGAGGTATTATATGTGCATCAAACCTTTTCCTATAGCGACCATTATTAACTTCAGCCTCCTTGTTTATGACCATGAAACCAAACAGATCTACTCAACACTTTGAAAACTTGCCACGAAACAATTTCATGCGTATCGTGAGACCTATATGATCCTCATAGGCACGTTTTCGGTTTAATTCATCTTGCTCAAATAATATAATTAGATTCGCATCGTCACGAATTAATTGCTTTGGAATTTTACTGTAAGTTTGGCCCAAACAGAAACAGTCAATATCATTATGCCTACCCATAGAAAAATATGCCCTTATGTTATTTTGCTTTTCACAAGCGATATCATCGAAGATAAAAATAGAGTTTGCTTTTGTTCAATTAGGCTCAATCACATCTTGATTATCACTGAAGGTAAAGTAACCTATATCCTTCATTGGAAGTAAGATTTCCTGTAAAAGTTTGTACTTGTTTTGATTCAGACTTAGAGTATACGTATAAACGTTTAAATTTCAAACCATTTTCTCAGTGAGCGGAGTGATCATTGTGCTTGTTTTGCCACAATTGGAAGGGCCGCACATAATATCACGTATACTATTATGAAGCAAATCGCCATGTTTTGGAGTACTAGACCTTTCACCAATGCCATGATTTTGTTTCTGTGCAACTACTTTCATCGCTAGTGGCTGAAATAAAACTAAACGAATACTTGCAATACTTTTAGAACGCATGAATTATAAATCACCATTAAAATATGCTGGAGCGTGCGTAAATCGACAATTATAGCACGGCGTGCTTTTGCTTTATAGGTTGGTTACTCGGAAGCAATAATATTATTCTGACATTAATAAACTTTATAATTTTATTCAAACTTTGCAATTTGAGCATAATATTAATTACCGAAATGAAAATGAAAGGTACAATTCGAATTATTGATCACTTTAAATCCATCTGTAGACTTCAGGGAATGACTTGTAGTTGCATGAATAATAGATGCAAGGCTCTGAGTCCATCCGGCGCAACACTTAAGAATGGTAATCATTCTAAGAAAGGCCTTTCATGCGTACTAAAAAATAGTGTATAAAACTCGTGTATAAGCGCCTTTAAAGCACTTACAACGTTAAAGAAAACTCGTTTCACTCGTTTTCTTCAAACATGTTGTTCGTGCTTAAAAAGCTTGCTTATACACATTATTATAATATACTATTTTATTTATGTACTGCACATATAGAGTGTACATTACAATAATTATAATTTTTTCACTTTACATTATTACTATTATCATTATTATTACTATTTACAGAAATGTCAAATTAGTTGTCCTTCCTACAGTTCAGGCGCTGGTGATGTACACGTCTATCTCAGCCAGATATTGTTTAAACGTTTCAATGCGATTTTCTTTTTTGAAGCTTTCATAAAATCCTAAAGGAAGTATGCGCTTAAAGTTCTCACTTTCAATCATACAATGTTTCGCATACATCGTGTCGATGTATGCGATATCAATCACTTTATATTTTGCATCCACCTCCAACTCTTTGACGTTCGTGAAGGATTTACAGAAATTGCTGCTTTTCAATGCAGAGAGATTCATCATTACTGATTCGAGAACAATGTTGACTCCGGAACGATCCGTCTATACATTACTGAATCATAGTTTTGATGGTAGAGGGGAGAGTGTGCTTTGAGAATTGTATCAGTAACTAATCTGCATCTAATGATGAAGAACTGCTACCATCAGAAGCTGCTGTCCATTTTTTATATCGCTCCATGGCCGATGTAATTGTGCAGCTTTTAGTTCTTCAAGAAAACATATTTCACATATTCTCTTTAAATTTGAAAATTTTTCACATATCGTTACTCCTGTTTCATACTTTATCGCTAAGACTGTAATCACCTCGCCCGTAAGCCGCCTCATGTTGCGCATCGGATACTGATGCCGAAAATTATTGCTTCAAGCATGTTTTACACTACACTCACTACACATTACACTATTTTCTTACATTTTTATTCTAAACTCCCCACCATGCTACATTAGTGCAGATATGAACCATCTATTTGGTTACCACACATAACTGGTTACGCGATATTTCTAATAATGACGCGCATCAGCTATTTTTAGTGATGATGCTGTTACTATAATTTTTAGACAAGACGGCCACTTTTTAGTGAGGACATGAACCGGCAATATTTAGCAATGGTCTGACCCCATTAAAACTAGATACCATATGTTTTCGACACCTCCTAAAGGTCAGGAGATTAATAAACATTGATTCTAAGAATTGCTGGGGCGTGACCTTCAAATTTCCCTATGACCATGTAACGTTCAATAAAATTTTACCTTGAAACTGGCAACGCCGCATGACCTTGAGACGTGGCAACCCTCTAAAGTGCGCCATAATCGGCATAGCTATACAACTCATTTCTAGTGCCTCGATTAGCTTCAAATTTGATATCTAATAGTTCTTTAGGATCTTTCATACGCGTGAGAAGTTTCAATCTAATAGCTCTATCTAAACTAGTGTACTTGAAAAAATTTGAAAGCTGTGTAGATTAACAGGTAATTCCGGTAGTCCTGTATGTCCCATACGGATCTACGATTTTGCCACAATGGCCGCAGGCCAAATTTCGTCACTACAGCTCTAACAGTTCTGCCCGCTATCATGTTTACATACAGAAAGGAAAACACACACACACACACACACACACACACACACACACACACACACACACACACACACACACACACACACACACACACACACACACACACACACACACACACACACAGATGGCATACCAAAAATCACCAAAATGGATTCAGAGCCCCCAAAACGTGAAATTCCGTCAAAATCCTGAGGTCGAATTTTTTCATGATCGAAATACCTTCCCTATACTATACTTTGTATAGTATACGGGATAGCAATTATTGAAAAATCAATTAAACTTTTCATTAGTGCCTGTAATATTTAAATCCAGAAAGTCCCACGACCATTCACTAAGCATATAAACAAGTGTATTAGAGCCATCCTTTGTAAGAGGACGATTAGCATTAAATAACACGTTTGTCCTTCCATAATTAAAGTTGCACTACATAACAATAGCTACACCAAAAAAATTTGTATTTACTGCATGCGTCGTAAAGTTTTTAATTGAAAGATTGGCAAACACATGAAATTTTCCTTCCTAGTAGGAAAATGTACTATTTGAACGAATCCAAAACAAATTAGCAAATCACGCAATATTTTTGCATTCTTATCATCACTGTTAAAGTGAACATTGAAATTACCAGAAATTAAAATATTACAATCTTTGCCTAGAGTAATTAACATCTCTTCTGCGGTGGTCAAAAAATATTAACGTCTCCTGTAGGTGATCGATAAAGGGTAACGGCTACTACACCATACTCGATGCAGTTAATCGCACATACTTCACAACGGAGTTCAATTTTCATTGCGTTAATTTGAACAAAGACTCATAATTTAGGTGTGACTTTATTAATATTAAAACACCCCCGTGCAGAATATTGCTTCTACAGTAAGAAGAGGCAATGAGGAACGATCCAAGGAGTAGTGCATTTTTATCAATATTTAGCAGAAAAACATAAATCGACTGCCACTTAACATTTGCAATATTAAAATGTGAATATGCAATATCAAAACTGGTTTTGCATCACAAGTTACCCAACGAAGACAGTAATTTGTAAATTGAGCAAATTTATTTTATCAAATGGTCGTAAGGGATGTCAGAGATTAATTTATAGCTATAAACTAGATCTTTGAATTTGCCGAGCACTACTTGTTTTTCTTGGATATTAAAATACAAGAATTCCTGGTGTAGAACAACACACGACCTTTCAATCTACCAAGAACTGAAATAATTTTAATAATAAACTTTTTAAGTTAATTAAATAATTACAATTTTTAATGCGTTCATAACGAAAATGTTGTATTTTAGTTGTAAAAACAAAAACAATAATTTATGTCAGATGGATGTTTAAACCTTCATGTCAGATAGAGGTTGTTAGACATCTAGATGCTAACTTGAACAAATATTCTGAATCCACCCGATTCTATAAAATTATAGATAATACAGATTAATCATTTTCTACCTTATTTAATTAACTTGACTTCCTATTAAGAAGCTCAACAAAGAAAAGTTATGCAAAACTAAATTTTCTTTCAAAAAATTTATTCATTCAAATTGATCGTTATCCAGATATTGATAAAATTTAAAACAAATGGTTAAATTCTACCTTAGGAATTTTTTGGCGCCAAATTACGAGTCGTATCAAGAAATTACGCAGAATATAATTAACATCTTAAGCGCTTATGCCATATATATTCGTCATCACGAAAGTCATTACCAAGTGGGTATGACGGAAATATTCGCGATATTCAATGAGCGAGACGATTTTGTCCGCATATATACGTATCCATGATTGGCGACACTTTGCTTTAATGCGTGTCTCAACTTCTTCCGCATTTGAATCGGCCGTTTCTTTTTATAAAGCATTTATTTCCTTATTGTTTGTCAGTACTGCACATATTGCATTGTGAATAATTGGGAATCATGCCAATATTCTGATAGCGAAAGCTATAGTGATGCTTCTAGTGATTACTTTGATAATGAAATTGAATGTGAAAATGAAAATACTAATAACACTGCAGACAATCCATTGCAGATATTTGAAACATTCTTCACTGATGGGCTTATTGATATTATTGTAACTGAAACTAATCGACTCGCCATACCATTTTTGACTAGAAATAATGAGAATTTAAAGAAAAGGTCAAGATCACATTTGTGGACTGATACTAATTCTGATGAAATAAAAAGATTTTTAGGACTGCGAACTAAAATGTATTTTTCAAGCCGTGAAATTATTACAACGCCTTTTCATGAAAGAATAATTTCCGAGAAATGATTTCATATTTTGCTAAAATTTTTACATTTCGCAGATAAGGACAATATGAATAGCACGGATAATCGAAAATTATTCAAATTCAAATTTTGAATTATCTCCAATGCAAATTTATGGAAATTTGCAAACTTGAAAGAAACATAAGTGTGGACGAATTCTTGATCGGGTAGAAAGGCAGGTTAAGCTGGAAGCAATTCATTCCTTCAAAGAGAAAACGTTTCGGTATGAAAATATTTTGTTTATGTGATGTTGAATCCGGATACATATATAAATTCATCATTTATACTGATGGAAATACCGTATATGTGTAGCAACTCGTATTACTCTGACGAACCGATTTCTTCTAGGGTAGCTTTAGAACTTTTGACACTCACTTGTAGAAAAGGGGAACTGTTTATTTATAGATAATTATTATTCAAGTATTGACCTCAGCGACAAATTTGCAAAAGTGAAGACTGATTGTGTATGAACTGTCCGATCAAACAGAAAAGTTAAAAACGCAACGTTATCAAAGGGTGAAAACGTTGCCCAATTTAGAAGAAGGCAAATGGTTTTAAAGTGGATAGACAAAAAAGACATCATAATGGTAAGCCCTATCCACGACAACAGCACCCAAGACGTGGTTGAGAATGGGGGCATACCAAAAAGCTTCCTGTTCTTACTCATTACAATAAAGGCATAGGAGGAGTAGACCTGGCAGACAATTATTTACTTTTTCTTCTGCTGCCAAAAAAAAGACTAAAAAAATATTACATGAAAATATTTTGCCACTTTTAAGACATAAATACCCTTAACTGTTATCAAATTTATAAAAAAACTTGGTGGTAGAAAACGTCGTCTGGTCGAAAAGTACGTGAAGGAAAAAAGTTTTTCTGAAGGCCAATCTAGTACTTCCAGACCTTCTAGGCTACATGAGCGAAATTTTCTGGATGTTATTCCACCTATCATAAAACAAAAGTCGGCAAAACTATGCGTCGTACGCTATGAAAATAAAGTTAGAAAGGAATCACGATACTGGTGCACTGATTGCAAGGTAGGGCTATGCCCTGCTCCTTGCTTTAGAAACTACCACACGAAAGAATAATATTACGAAATATTTTATATACCCAATATGTTTTGTGTTGTTTTATATAAAAATAAATATACTAGACTATTTAACTCACCCTTTCCATGTCAACTATCAACCTATTGCAATTTAGTATTTTTTATATTTGGGCCAATCAGAGCACAATTGTGCGACAATTCCGCTAGCGGAATATTCCCGACCATTTTTTTATCTTCCTGAAAATTTAATTGCCTTCCGGTAAAATGTCAAATTGACATAAACTTTGACGTTTATTTTGTTCGTTAAAGTAAAGCAGACTTGTCAATTGACCGTCAATTTTGAATAATCTTTTAAATACCACTCGTGGCCGACGAATTCCATAAATTTTTGGTAAAGTGCTTAATCGTGTTTATTGCTTCAAACCAATTCATACCGAAGCAATAAACACACGTACACCTTGCCAAAAATTTTCGGCCATTCATCGGCCGCTTGTATTGTAAATGATAATCCCATTGTACGTTATGAATTACAGTGGTAATTCAACTGAAATGGCGTCATAGTAAAATATTAAAAAGAGTTCCAAAGAATACAGTGAAAAATCAGGCATTTATTTGGACGCCAATATTGTTCGTTTTCTAAATTTTCTTACATGCTTAGTTATTAAAAAGTCAATTCACCGTCAATTTTGTTCGTTAAATAATCTTTTAAATACCCCTCGTGGCCGACGAATTGCATACATTTTTGTCAAAGTACTTAATCGTGTTTATTGCTTCAAAATGGGTCTCGCGCTAACGAACTCGACCAATTTATATCGAAGCAATAAACACTCACACACTTTGCCAAAAACTTTCAGCAATTCATCGGCCACTTGAGGTATTGTATATAAAATGACATAATATAAATTTATGTTAAGAATATATTCTGTATTATGCTTTTATAAAGAAATAAAAATAATAAGTAAAAATTAAAAATCATTCTTTCACATAGTGCACATGACGAATATGCTGCTCTGCGGCAAAGCGGATCGCATGCCAAGTGGTCCACTTACGTTCAACGTAAAAAGCGCTTAAGAAGTCGATCGATTTGCTTAAGATCTGTAGATATTTTTATATCTTTCAAATATGTAGTTTCTTCAGAAATAATTGATAAAAACCAAAAACAGCGCCTAGTAAACCCACCTACCCAAAATCTAATTAGCTCCATGAAAAACGATTTGAAACTTAAATACAAGATTTCGAATACGTTCGTATTATGGTTGTGGAATTATCGTGGATACTAACATACATCTACAGACACTCACGCACGCACGCACGCGCGCTCGCACTCACGCACGTACGTACGGACACAAACACACAAGCAGATAGCCACACAAGCAAGCACACAAGCACACAAGCACACAAGCACACAAGCACACATGCTCACAAGCACACAAGCACACAATCCCACAAGCACACAAGCCCAGAAGCACACAAGCACACAAGCACACACGCACACAGGCACACAAGCACACAAGTACACAAGCACACAAGCACACAAGCACACAAGCACACAAGCACACAAGTACACAAGCACACAAGCACACAAGCACACAAGCACACAAGCACACAAGCACACACAAGCACACAAGCACACAAGCACACACAGCACACAAGCACACAAGACACACAAGCACACAACCACAAGCACACAAGCACACAGCACACAAGCACACAAGCACACACAAGCACACAAGCACAAGCACAGCACACAAGCACACAAGCACACAGACACACAAGACACACACACAAGCACACACAAGCACACAAGCAACACAGCACACAAGCACACAAGACCACACAAGCACACAACACACAGCACACATACACACAACGCACACAACGCACACACACAACACACGCACACACACACAGCACACAACACACAACGCACACACCACACACACACGCACACAGCACACCACACACACACACACACACACCAGCACACACAGCACACACACACAGCACACACGACACACACGCACACACGCACACACGCACACACACACACGCACACACGCACACACGCACATACACGCACACACGTGCACACACACACACGCACACACCACACACGTACACACGCACACACGCACACACGCACACATACACGCACACATACACGCACGCACACACGCACACATGCACACATCCAGGCACGCAACCACGCACGCATGCACACACTAAAACGCATTCAAAGACATCATGGTTGATCTTGTGGAACTTTCTCAAGCATTGTAAAATCCGGTAGTAGATTGATTTCTCGATAGAGAAGAAAAGGTCGATTACACAACCTTATATACGAACGTATCTATACGCAGTTTGGAAGACAAATTGACAAATTGCATGAGTAAAACTCACTTCAAAGCACTGGTTGATCTTGTTGTATTTACTCAAGCAGTAAAATGGTTGTGTTGATTTCTAAGTTATAGATAATAAAGTACTGTTAACTAACTTAAAACTACAAAAGTATAACCTATCTTTACGTAGAATTATTTCAAATTTGAAGAGTCAAATTGAACATGAATTAATGGTAATATAATCACTCAAACGCACTTTTTTTTAAGTTTATTTTATAAAAACAACTAAAACACTGGTCTGTGTGTTTTGTTTTTGTTAACACTTTACTCAAACTTACTAAGTTTTAACAAAATTAACTTTACTCTTAATTTTTTTGCAAAAGAAATTTACCTAATTGATCACTTAATAAAACGTAATTCGCACAAGAAGGAAATTTCCTTACAGTTTGCACATTAGCAATTCTTATAATCGCCTGTACACAGAGTTGTAGCATAAATACTAGATTATGTACAGTTTATTCGCTTCTTCACAGTAATATAACTTAGACGAGGAGGTAAGTAGCATTATTTCTTTACCTAAATGTTGGATAAAAGCTAAACAGAAAGGTATGGTTGTTATGTTCAATAACGTCTGGGTTAATGCACTGTATTAACCGAAAGCACGCTGTTTGATTTTACTTCTAATGCGAGCACCAACTAAAAGCTGAAACGTATATTGCTTCAAGATTTCATGATATTCTCTCACAACAACATGTCACATTACAACTGTGCAACTGTATGTCTTACTTAAGTTATATGCCTTACTAAACCTAGGCTATCGATGTTGGTTTTGTGGTTTCCAATTTATAGACTTATGGGGTTTGGCGTTTCCCTCTTAAACGTAATAAATTAGCACAAAAACGCAGAGCAGGTAATTACATACCTTGACAAGGGTAAACGCAATGCACTGAAAGAGATGAATCTCTAAAAAACGCGAACGGCAGCTGACACCTTACGATCTGCCTTACGCTCAAACGACATGGATCTGATCAAACAACCGGTATGAGTTAGCTCCCCAAGTTCAAAATTGTTTTGTTACAACCGTTTGTTGAAATTTATTGGCACTTTTCTGACGTTTGTTGGTTATTAGTATTTTTTCAATTACATTTCTAAATTTAGGCGTAAACATCTAACAAACGATTGCAACAAAGAAATTAAAATTTTATACCTTGGGGGGCTAACTTCATGCCTAAATTAAAAAATCTTATTGGTAAAATACTAATAACCAAGAAAAAACAAAAAATAGTCGACAAACACCAACAAACGGTGGCAACAAATGAATGGAAGAAATTAACCTTGGGGCTAACTTCACGCCTAAATTAAAATACTTTATTGGGAAAATAGTAATAGTACGATTGCAGGAAACAATTGAAAAATTTGAAACTTCGTGGGGTTACTTCACACCGGTGATCAAACACCAGCAACTTTGAGTAAAGATATACCGTGCGCTCTGAAATCACGAAAAGATATTAATATTTTACATTAAGTTTACATAGATATACTTCAATATGATTAAATACACCGTAAATAAAGCAAAGAAATTTGTGTACAATCAAAATCCAAAATTCTAAGACAAGTAACGACATCCAAACATTGGGACGTTAAGACAAACGTCATAACGTATATTTTATCTTTACTTATTGATAAATTACCTACATATGAGTTAGTTTTATTTAATTTTGATTTAATCTTACTGTTAAAATGAACTAATGTAAACGCAAAACTTCTGAATAGGAGACCTGTAATATGTAAAAGAAAAGCTACGATATAATATTTTTAATTAAACTGAACGAATGACTCAATGGTTCGATCACACAAAGGCATGAATGGATATCATTCCTAAACTCATACAATCGTTCCTTTTTCGTACCTTCTAAGAAAGAAATTGTTAAATTTATTACTCAATTAAATATCAAATATTGAAAAAAACGGTTCACTGAGCCATATTTTAGGATATTTGGTGAGCTAAGGACGTGGAAGTGGAAGTGGAATGGAAAGATTTTATTTAAACCACGTATTGTTTTTGTGTTTGAAATCTAGTTGTGTAAATAAATAAATATATTCGTTACCCGCATGAGCATATTGTGTACATCAGACTGAGAATTCTACTGAAGTTATTTGCATTATTGAAATCATTTCTCTGAATTGTTTTTTTTTCGAAGTTTTTTCAATTTTCATAGAACCTTTGAATTTCTGTAAATCTGAGCTAATTCTGTTATCAGAAAAGTAATAAACGATTCTGATGTAGATGTGCGCCGGCTTCATATAAAAGGGTGTCAGTAGCAAGGGATGATGTCTGTTTTCAAAGCTGGAAGCTCCAGTATGCTTTTACTTCAGTGTGCGTGAAGGATCACGAACATTGTTGTGCTTTGTACGTGGTGCGTGTGCGTTCGTGCGGAATTTGAAAAAGTTTGCCGAGCGTTATATAGGATTACAGTTGCGGGTTGTATATATTTTTTGTGAACTGTTTGAGATTTGTAATTTGTTTGAATCAAATTTAAATTAAAGTGAGCATATATTTAAATGCTATAAGTTGACACACAATTTTTCAATTAAAGTGCATCTTAGATAGTAGGTAAGTAAGTTAAAAAAAACATTTTTTACTACGTCTAATTATCATAAATGTAATCAAATATTATTTAAGTGGATTAATTTATTAAGATCTTACTCAATAAAAATAATTATTCTCCCTCACTGAAAATTTAACATAAAGTTAGAGAGTATACCGTCTTGTCAAATGCTTCTTACCTCCTACGTTCAGTCTCGTTTAGGTACTAATTTAAACATCCTAGTGGTCTTAAGCAGTTAGTTCTAATGAACGGCAAACTCGAGTTTGAATTATTGTTTCAAACCATAATTTGCTTAGTTAAATACAATTGAGCAAATTTCTAATTGTAAATAATTCTGACTCTTAACAAACTATCTACAACAGTTTTATTTAAGGGAATATCTATTATTCCCTAACATTTGATTAAATCAAAATATTCTTAAGGAATTGTTAAAGGAAGCGTTAAATTCCATTCAATTATTCAGGTAATTCAAATTCTAACGGTAGTTACTGGCAAATTACTCTCCAAACTATTATACTCCGGGGAGTTCGATGTCCCTTTGTCTTCACAGTTTACGAAACGGAATGGGGAATAGTTTTTTTTTCGTGAATGAACAAAATTTAATCATACCATCATCGATTGACTACGATTCGATTGTGCTAGAGTTTTGATAGCCGAAAAATCAGAAAGCGTAATGTAATTGCATATTTTAAATTGGTCTTCTCAAGTTTTAGACTAAAACAGTAAACAAGCAAAAAGAAGACATGCAAAAGGAATTGAAAGAACTTTTCGCTCAATAAATTTATATTTAATCGTTTTATTAGTTGGTTTCCGCGTAATTTCATTCTCAGACTACAAGCTGCAAGTTGGATTTGTAGGAGCTTTTTTTGGAGATTATGTATTACTTATATTTAGCAATTTATTTTATTAAAAAGCTGCTGGTATAAATTGAATTACCATGTATTGAACCTATATAATTAATGTTTACTAAACCTTTTTTGTCAGTAAACTAATTATGTGATGTTAACTCGATACAAAGTGAGCTTTAAATCATATCTTACTATCACATAACCGCTTTTCATTTACACTTCTCCATATTTATCATTTCGTAAATGACTTTTATAGGAAGTAATGCAAAGTTGCGCATACAACATAGGTAAATCAGGTAGATGTTTAACGATATGCACATTATTAGTGCAACTTCCGTTAGACGTTTGAATAAACTTAGTTGAGTAATAAAAAGTATAAAAACTACGTTACATTATTCAATTAAGCTAATGATAACACAAAAAAACAAGCCAACTGTAAATTCTCATTGGTGGGTTTTTTATCTGCTTGTCTAACTAAATTAAGAAATTTTTTTAAATTTTTGATTTACCATGACAAATAAGAAAAGATGGGAAAAATTTACATTTTAAATGGTTGGTAATAATATAAAAGGTTGTAGGAAGTAATTCGGTCGACGAAATTAAATTATCATTTTTCCTGTCTTTTATTTTGTTAAGAATAATAATACTCTTTTAAGATTCAAATCAATGTTAGGTTGATATATAAAAGACATTGGATGATTATCGTACCTATAAAGTTAAGTAAAGGTTGACTTCTGCATACCGTTCTGTCGAGCGTAAAGTTGATGTTTTACTTTTTAGGCAAAACATATTTCTGTATTAAGCGGTCATATACCGTGTCAGCATTGAGTAATGAATAATGGTGTTAGTTATTTCAGTAAAATGTGCTTTTGATATAATTAGAATTAGTCCCTTTGTATATCATTACCATTTAAACGAACGTTTAGTTTGTTAAGTAGTTTTCTATTGTGTATTGTATGCATTTGTTCATATTACAATTGTTCATAATGTAATCCAAAACATAGATGTGAAGACAAAAAGGTATTAAGATTATCAATTAATAGAATACTTATGTTTTAAGTATTTTCATACTGTCTATTACGTGTTTACGTATTCAACTTTTAACTTTTAAGCTTTTAAATCTTTTTCTACTCCTATATACGTAACACACGAATAACGAAACTCTCTACTATATGTGTAAATTCTCCATTACGTAATACGCTTACGTAATGAAAATTAGAACTGTTACGTATATATATATATATATATATATATATATATATATATATATATATATATATATATACATATATTACGTAACAGGAAAATTAAAAATTATTAATTTGGTAACTCTGAAGTAGTTTAGATTCATTAAGTTAACCTCTTATGTATTGCTTTCATATGAATTTTAATGCCTAAAATGTATTACATATAATTGTATGGTAATGATTAACATTTTGTAAAATGGATATGCTTCCTAATGTAGTTTTGAAGTGTAGAGCACATATACACTATATTGGTTGTAGTCACAGGACTTAATTAGGAGCTCAAGCCCATTTGTTCTATTAATCTAGATCCACCTTAACTTTTTGGTGTTTTTAAATATGAATTATGAAATTTTTAAACACCGTGTAAGAACACATTGTCACTCCACTAAGTTATAATTTTCATTTTAGAGAATAACATCGGAAATACAGGTTATCGATAGTGCAACGGATTATTTGATAGATTCTACATTTAGTAGATGAATAATTTTAGTGAATTAATGATAGTTTGTACAATTCGCCAATTGAATATAAGAAAGAAATTTATTATATTTAATAATGCATTATAAGTTTTCCGTTGCATTTGAAGGCATGTTTATTTAGTACGTAAAGGATCAGTTATTAGATAATAACTTTAGAAATGATTTAATCTAGCAATATGTTGCATCATTGTTTATGTATAAAGTTTAATCCAGATATTGAACAACATAATGCACCTTATGACTAGTTATTTTGAAAATAAGCATCTACCTACTTTTTGTGGATTAGTCACTTGTAATGTTATTCATTATGCATTGGTTCTGTAACTTTTTGTTACATTAATTGAAATAAAACTTTAAATATGTTAATCATTTCATAAATGAGGTCGTAACGATATTCATTATTTATTAGAGAAGACATTGTACATATTCTTAAGATAATCATTACATTTAGGTTATTTTAACTTGTGGTATTACTTCCACAACCATTTTAATCGATGCAAGTGGTTATCTGCTGACTTAAATAGCACGAAGTTATAAAATGTAGCAGAAAGTTGAATTGACAATTCTGTGTTAAATAAAGCCTCAACTGCACTACAATTTAGTGCATAGAATATATTGAAAGCAGTGTGTCAACATTAAAACCCATATATGTATCTGAGGCCTAGTCTAAGATCTAAGCCATTTACTTCAGTGTTAAATAGTCTATTATTATAACCTGAAAACTTTTTCAATAAATTTCAAGTTTGAAATACAAAAATATACACCACTTTTAAATAATAGTCTGTAGTACATTTACATTTATTATCGCTTTACAGCAATAACTTCTGTTAAAAAAATAAAATTTCATTCCATCATTAACCATACAAACAGTGATGTTAATTTGTTTATTTGCAAGATAACTAATAAAACCAGTGGCGTCAACCAGTTCTATTTATTGTAGTTCAGATTTTTCGAACTTTCAACGTGGTAATTGATACAATCCTATAATGCATTTGTACAATAATTTATTTTTGTAGGATCGTTCGTTACAATATTAGGTACGTGTATAACACGTTCAAAGGTCATAAGAATCTTAATGAGTGGTAGTTACGTATTAACCATACGTCACTGTTTTTATACTCTATAGGAGTAGAAAAAGCATAGTACACAGCTCGGGCGCTAATGCCTATTACGCACTCCTTTAAATTACAACACTCGTACTTACCACCCTTATGTAATATACTATTTTATAATTGCAATAAATGCTGTAAGTATACAAAATGCACGATATAAATCCAACTTAATTCGTTATTAACGGATAATCCCAAAACTACAGTTTTGTCTTGGATTACACTATTAAATATTTACCACAATTAGATTTTGGTTTAGTTATCAACTAGTGAATATATAAAACGAGTGGAGTTCTTTACATTGATCAAATGAATGTTGCCCTTTCGTTTTAAAACTGTTTTCTGAATTATCTTTTTAATTGCTTGGTCTGCCATGCTAGTTTACTAAAGCTAAGTGGTGCCTTGCAGGACGCAGCATAACGATTTCAATCTTAATTTTTGTATATTCAATTATTAGCTTCCCTAATTAGTTTAGAGTAACAGTTTAGGTAGCGGACCGAGAAAATTTTATTATTGTAATAAATTGCAATTGTTACCGCGAAAAAAAGATCGTTAATGGGTTTTAATATGTTGGTACTAAGTCGTAATTTGATAACGTTTTTCGGGATATTTTATTTTATGTATTTTATGCACCTGTAATTGACTAAATATCGAAAAGAGAAAGAAAAACATATGTTGGGGTAGAAAACACGCGTGCTCCCGAAACTGCCTTTACTGAAAGACCATGACGAATCATTGAAAATTGCTATACACGGATTTTTGTTAAAAAAGGTTGCGTTAGTAATTAATTACGTCGGAAAATACCGCAAACCAAAAGACGTCTTAGTGTGTTACTTGAAAATTGGAGACCTATAACGTTTGTTATGGACGAGTGCATAGTTTAAAAATTAACATTTCTTTTAGTAATAAATATGAAAATATTACTTGTTCCCTTTCATAACTTTTCAAAATGGGTGTGGATCTGGGAGTAAAAACGGTTAGTTACAGTTAGAGGTTCGATTGAGCCGTACCGTTCTAATTATTTTGATTAGAAACCATTATTGGTAACCAAACATTTTATCGTGTCCAGTTTAGTAAACACGAAAAACGCGAATTTATCTTTTTCTTTTTTTAAAATTAAGGTGGTCGTATAAATAAACATATCGCTAAATATTCGGGTTTTAATAAAATAATAATAATATTTAATAATAAAATAATCGTTACCATCTCAGGTTTAAACGGGGTGTGTTAACCAGTTAAGTATTGGTGAATAAATGATTAAGTAAAGGATTATATTCAACCGTAAGTAGGTATTCCAATGTAGATTAAAGGTCACAGCAAGCAATTCAATAATCCTACGTAACCTATTAAAAATCAATCATTACCTTCCAAGAAATTTCTATTTAATTACGCAAGCACACTCATTAAGCTGAAACCTGTTAAAATAAAAGGACTCCGCGTCAAATAGTACAGTTTCCCCGCTTTCATTGATTGTATGAGTTGGCATTGTTAACTGTTTACTAATATTTTTGCCCGTGTAGAGAATAATGCGTACACAAAACGTGACACGATAGACCCTAGTCAATTGTTATAAACGATACGGGGGTGTACAGTCACGGGTACAGATAGCATTAAAACCATCTCGAATTCCATCTTTACTGTTAACCTAACCCGTTCTTATAGTTTCTAAAAGCAGATATAATATATATATATATATATATATATATATATATATATATATATATATATATATATATATATATATATATATATATATATATATATATATATATATATATATATATATGAACGTGAAACTGAGGAAGGATGCTGTAGTTTATAACGTAGTCACTCAAACTTGCGGATAGGGTACCGGTCACTTTCTTATGATTTACTTGCACCGTACCCTTGCAAGGCTTTATTTTAATGATTTTTTATGTGTCTTTGATTCAGACTGCTTATTTAGAATTGTTTGTCTACAAACTGATTTTTCTCTATATATGTAATTTATTGTAATTGTACGTATGTATTTTTTTGTGCTTTTATAACCCACTATACAGTTGTGTATGTCTAAATTCCTTGTCTATATTTCTTGTCCTTGTTTAAGTGTAATTAAACTGCATTGCAGTTACCTTATTTGTTACCTGTTTAATTTTACTGTTTGTCGTATTTTATGTGTGCCTTAATCTGCATTATTATTTTCATATTTACTTCAGTGTTAACTTAAAGACCGACATGATTGGTTGTATAAGGACGACATGTTTGCTTTACAATTTTCATTCTAATTTATTTAGGACACAATTGGAGATGTGAGATTCACTGTGTGTTTTTTTATTGTATTTATGTGTAGTTAGTTAAACTGGTTATTTTTTTTCTGTTACTTGATTTTGTAATTTGGACGCGCTTCAACCGGATTTAACGGTGTTTTATTATTGAATCCCTTCGTTGTTTTTTTGTGTCTTATCTGCATGTATTAATTTCTTTTGTAACCTATGTTATTAATAAATTGGGTTTTCATTTGCTTTTCCAATTTAAATTAACTGGTTGATACGCATCATTGTGCAAATCATCGTTATTATTCTATTTATTCGAGTAGTTTAACGTTGACCTGTTCGATATGATGCTTTACATTAACCTTCATCCAATTTATTTATGTACTAATCTGCGTGTAGTATCACTGAGTTAATTCTTTTGTATTAGTATTTAGTTACGAGTAATTAATTTTCAGGGTTTTAATATAAATTCTGTTGTTAATTATTGCTCATGATTTAATCTAATTAAGTGTTTCAGTACCTGTCATATGATGCAACACTTAACCTCATCCAATCCTATCTTATGTACGTAACGCAGCGTACTACCACTAGACGGTCAATTCTTTTTATTAGATTTGAGTTTTGCGAGTAATTAAATATCAGACTTGTAAATAAATTAACTGTTTTAATTATTGCCAGGAAGTCAATGTAGCAGCAATATTTGACTAAGAGTAGCATATTATCAGTAATGTCAAGAGACTTCTTACGATTTTTTCTTGAATTTGCATTAAAATCGAATTACAATATTAAATATAGTTTAATTATTAAAGTATTCAAAATTGTATAGTTATGATTTTCCGTTTTTCTAAATCGCAAATATCGACAAAATAAAATTACGTTATTATTTAGTACAATTGTTGCTTTGCACGTCGACTCATTATTACGTGTAAGTCTGTTTCGGCTAAAACATATCCGACGCAAGAAAAAGTAGAAATTTCAAGAAAGTGAATCCGTAGAAATTTACAACTATTCAAAAATGTTGTTTCGGTATTGTCTAATGTGTTATTAGAAACGATTTTCAAAAGAAATTTAAAGAAAATACTTAAGAATTCTTTGCTTAGATACAACAGCATAGCCTTAAAATATGTCTATTACTACAGTATTTATTCTGTAACTTTCTATTTATTGAATACTATGTTTGAAAGACCAAGAATGTCTTCTCAATTGGAAAAAGATAACATGTGGTTCCGATTTAAAAAGAAACAAATTCATGTCATAAGTCAAAACTTTTCAACTAGACTTCATTTTCAATAAGGGCACAAGAAGGTTATTATGGTCCGAGGCTCTAGTCGGAGGGCTAGGAAAGCGACGTAGCACCATAAAAACCAGTTATGCCCGCAATGCATACATAATTTAGGCACGATTAATATAATGAATATTTAAAATGAACTATAACGTTAATTATTATCAAACGTAATACATTTCTCATTTATGATAGTAGGTATTGGTGCGTTACCATAAAACAATTACAAAAGTAGGCATGACAAATGGATAAACCATTTGATGTTTTGGTTTAGTTAGTTTTCAGTAACTGAGATATTTCCAAAAATATGGTGAATTAAATTGAGTCACTGTACCACATAGTGTAGATCGAGATAGACTAATTGTAATAATTGTATTGTAAATATTTTTAAATAAACTCATAGTTTTGTTCCTATTGTTTTCAATTTTTGACGTTTTATTATAGTCCACTGGGTCATAATGACGTCCCACGACTATAAAAGGACGGTTACATCAAAGAAATTTGTTTATAATTAACATAATTTAATGTGATCGTGCATAACAGTATATAATGCATTTAAATTTATTAATCAATGCTTTGATAATAACATTTTAGGTATCCCTATACAAACCTAACATTGAATACTAAAATAGCAAGATGATTTCTGTTTATAAACTTCATACGCTTTCCGCATTAGAACTATTTATTTATTTTTAATGTCCGCATGATTGCGTTTGGATGGGTCTTTTATTTCACAATTTACTATTTATCGTATTATGCGTCATGGAACTTTTGTAAGTTGGCTGGTTTCTTTTACAGGTATTTTTAAATGTCTAAACATTTAACACAATTTTTTAGAGTTCGTGCGAAGATGTTGCAATGTTTTCCCTGAAAACTCTTTTTATAATGTTTGCTATACTACACTTGTCATAATAAATGTGTAAATGTAGGAACACTCCGAACACTTCAAATAATGAATGAATGAAAGCTACACATACGTACAGCTTTATGTAATTGCATCTTACTTGTATTCCTGTATGATAAAGCATTTCGTGCCCTAATACATTCTATTCATGAATTGAGTAGTTACTAAAGCCAAAGAAATTAGAAGACCCTACATCAATTAGTCTTAAGGATTTCAAGGGAAGTTCCAGATTTTAATAAATGTAAAACCAAGTAGGGCAGTAAAATACTGGATTAATTACTATTACTTAAAAGAAATGTCATTGTATTCGGTAAAATTTGTCAACACATTCACAAAAGCTTTTATCTTCGAATACGGTTTAATAAAAAAACAAATCACACTTAGACCTATTAAAAACCTTACAAGCTTAAATATTCCTCTCTTTCGTACCCATGAGGGTACTTTCTAGATACAAAAATAGGCAGCACACGCTCTTTTGTTTAAATCTAAATATTTAATTATACCTTAAAAAGAATTAATCACAAACCAATCAACTACGTCACCAGTGTTCAACTTTAAACAAAGAAACTTCTCAAAATATACGTGAATAAATAACTAACCAATTTTCGTAAATACGTCTACGACATACACAAACATGTAACTTTTACAAAATATAAAGACCTAGTGAAGCGTAGTTTATATTCTTTAAAAGACGAAACGAGTTCAAAAGTTTTTCTTAAAACAACAACGTTTATCTTCACTTGAAACCTAAAATAACAATAACACTTGAATATAATTACCTTATATTTTCAGATCACTAAGAAACAGTATATGATGTCTGGATCTCGTTCTCGCTTTCCTCGGTCGGCACAATCTCGAGCGCCACCAGTTAAACTCCTCTAACCGCAATACATATTACTGCATTAGCTGAAGGCTGGATACAATCACCATCAGCAGAGCTGTACGTAATTTCCTTGTAACATTTACCTTACAATCCAAACAATTATCACCACATGCGCTTAACACCTCAAGAATCACGTTCGTTAACCAACCCCCTACATATTACTGAATCTTTAACAAAGCCAGTCGCGAATATTTTCCCCGATTCTATTGCACCGGGAAAACAAAGCGTGTTCTGCATACTCCACCATAAAATACGCTTCCGGAAACGGTGTAGCGACCTCTATAAACTTCACTCTCAGCTCTATTTTTGAGAAAAAAAAATGTTTTGCAAAACCCTGCAAATCGTTAAATCGGAATAGCTTTAGAACAATGTTTCATTATTTCGGCAGAATTCCCATTTTTAATTAAAAAAGTTGTTAAATTTTGGTAAGTTTGTCGTAAAAATCTGAAGTAGCATTGCAAAAAGGCTAAAAACCACTGTAGTAGTTAATATATAAAGGTTTTAACTTTTATTTTATTAATACAGCTGATAAAACTTACGGTACATAGTACACAAGTGGCTTAACATCAAAGTATGTAATTAAGAAGAAAAATAACAACTGTACTAGATAATAGTAGAAAAATAAATCTTTATTTCAATAAATGTTCGAAATGTTTACCCTAGCAACGTATACAAGCGTGAACTCGTCGTAACAAACTAGTGCGAACAGTACATAGTATCTCAGCATTTTGCCGAATTTCTTCTGAAGCAGCTACTATTCTTTGCCATAATTCGTCGTAGTCTTGAACAGGATTGACGTAAGATTTTTCTTTTAAAACTCCCCATAGATAAAAGTCCATTGGGGTAAGGTCAGGAGACCTGGGTGGCTACTTTATTGATGCATCCGTTGCTCTACCGATCCACCTATCACGATATGTGGCATTTCAGTATTCTCACACTGGGAGTGAAAAATGTGGCTGCGCTCCATCATGCATAAAAATTAGATCGCGGCGGAAGTCTAACGGTACATTCTCAAGTAATGCTGGCATTTCGTCTCGGATAAATTCTAAATAAGACTGAGAATTTAATCTTTGTGGAACAACAGGGCCTACTAAAAAATCTCCAACGATTCCAGCTTATACATTAATAGTAAACTGGCGTTTAAAGGCATTTGGTCGAATTATTCTAGGATTTTTATCACTCCATTCATGAAGATTATGAAAGTTAAAAATTCCATTTCGTGTAAAGCATAATTCATATGTAAACAAAATGTTATCAAGAAACCTATTATCGCCAATAAAACCATTATTCTCGGCGATAAATATATCAAAATTTCACAATTTTTTAAATTAAAAGAGGGAATTCTGCCGAAATAACGAAACATTGCTCTAATAGCCATTCCGATTTAACGATTTGCAGGGTTACACAAAACAGTTTTTTTTTTCTCCAAGTAGCTAACTTTAGCGAAAATTTGCATGGGGCCCTTTTCCTTGAAAAATTAATGTTCTATTAAATGGCAGCTTTCAATTGTTATGATTGTGTCGATAGGAAAAGTTCTGAATGATGCTATGACATCATACTCGTAAAAATCTAGGAGGGCACGACCTAAAGTCGGCCATATTTTGCTAAAAGGGGCAGCTTAACCGAATAATAAACTGTATCAAATTTTATTAAGTTTCATTACGTCGTTGCAAAATGGTTAGCAAAAAACCATTATTTTATGGTAACTTTGATCGCTTATATCTCGAAAAGTAAAAACTTTTTACTAAACTTTTTTTCACTAAATCGCATTTATTTTATCCCTGGATCTATAGTTAAGCGTTGTCGGTGTAATACACAGACACCCTGTATTTACAAACAACAAAAAATACCTAAATTTTCAGTAATCTAAGGACAAAACAAGGAATAACCTACAAATTTCTAAATACGGAGACATTCCATTAAAAAAATAAACTTACTAGGTAAGTTTCTGCCATTTTGAATTATTTTAGTAATATAATAACTTTATAATAAAATAAACGTAAAAGAAACATTTAGGTGCCTAGAAATAAAAAAGGTTGGAGACGAAACATCGTCTATGCATATTAGTTAATAGTTTTGAATGTTTTTAGGTTTTTTAATATTAACAGGATGGTTGTGGCGTGTGTGAGTTACAAATTGAGAATTTAGAGGGTGTTTTGTCTCCAATCGTTTAACGTTTTGCTAAGTAGTTATGTTACTAAAATAATTGAAAAATGCCAATATAGGCTCAAAAGTATTAAGTTCATTTATAAATAAAAGCAATTAGCTGAATTTAATTCCTTCTACACAAATAAAATCATTACTGTCTTATTCCCGCATTTAATTCTTAGTATCCCAGTCATAAATTAGTAAATATATCCAAATGGGCAATTGTATTATCATTATTGCCTAACTTATAGCAATATAAATCTATAACTGTATTCACATTGGTGGTTTGCATAAAATATACATACTACGCTCATATTTAAAAACACACTTTTATAGCTAACTTAAAGATAACCTGACCGAAATCACTACCGCTGTTGCCAACTCTCTATTTTGTATGTGACACCTCTCTATTAAAACGAAAAGTATAACGTTTACTACACAAAACCAACTCTATGACATAATAAGTACAATTTTCCAAATCTAATCTATTCGGAAGTTTGGATGTCCCAGATCTGGATACGTAATTCCTACTCTCTGGAATGATTTCCTGTTCTTCACTACTTATCCTATTCGGTATATCTGTCAAGCCTTAAACCACAGAAAAACTCATTACACTCTCATAATCAGAAATTTTAATGCCAAAATAGGTATAAGACTGGAAAAAAATGGACTAGGAAAACGCAATGAAAGAGGACAGAGACTAATAAATTCCGTACGAGAATACAACTATCATATTATGAATACCTACTTCTACGAAAAGGATAGCTGAATATGGACTTGGTAAAGACCAACGGAACAACGAAGAACGAGATAGAGCGTATCATCACAAACAACAAAAATATAATCATTAACACATAAACAATAAATTCAATTAACATGGGAAGTGACCACATAATGGTGAGAAGTACAGCACGATTTAATACCAGATTAGAAAGAAAAAAGCTAATGCAAACCTCGATCAAATAAAGATCAAGAAGATATAATATGAACAGGAACTCTGGAAACTCAAAATCTTGGAGACAGCGTCACTAAATGAAATAAATAAGCAAATAACTCAGCACATCTTGGAAACTGTAGAAAAACTTATAACAAAGAAACCTCGGAAGCAAAGAAAACTCACAGATGGAACTACTAACTTGATACAAAAAGAAAAAAGATGAGCATCGAACCAAATAATAGCAAAAACGTAGATCTTACAGAAATCAGCAAAACAATAAAGAAGAAAATTAGAAGCGACTTAAGAAACTATAAAAACGAACAAATCATAGAAACATTGGGAAAACAGAAAAGCCTAAAACATCTTAAAAAAAACATTAAGTGAAGGAGGAAGAACACAAATAATAAAGATAACTAATGAAGACAATGAGACGATATCACATATAGTCAAAATAAAGAGAACGATTGAGAATTACTATAAAAATATGTATACAAGTAAAAAACACCTCCATCCGGAAAAACAGGTAAGGAGAGAAAATAAATACAAAACGTAGGTTCAGAAGAGATTCCAACCATAACCAAAGAAGAAATTTCCAAAACCGGCAAAAGGACGAACGGCAGGGAAGATGGTCTACTAAGAGGAGAATCAGTTCTGGAAATGTTGGAATACGCATTTAACAAATGTGTACAGAATATAGATACCACGACCGACTGGGATAACGCAATTATGATCCTACTATACAAAAAAGGGAGACAAAACAAAATTAGAGAACTACATGCCAATAAACCGGTTATCAATACTACATAACCTATTCACAACAATAATAACAGAAAGAACAACAACAAAACTAGACAATTACCAACGACGAGAACAGACTGGATTTAGGAAAGGTTTCTGTACCTGAGACCATCTTCAAGTAATATGAACGTTAATAGAAAAGCCTAACGAATACATCACGCTTTGGTTAGCCCTAGTCGACTATGAAAAGGCGTTCGACTCGATTGAATCCTGGGCAGTCTTAATACTTTAACAAATTGCCGAATAGATACACAACAGATACACAACCCTTATCCAAAACAAGTACAAAAAAGCGACATTCCAAATAATACTCCATGGAAAAACCAACAAACTCCA
The DNA here is from genome assembly GCA_036346205.1 of Vesta saturnalis. Classification (NCBI taxonomy): domain Eukaryota; kingdom Metazoa; phylum Arthropoda; class Insecta; order Coleoptera; family Lampyridae; genus Vesta; species Vesta saturnalis. The sequence goes on from JARFJB010000827.1 coordinate 6,607,593, forward strand.
AATTAACAGAGGTGTAAGACAAGAGTTGTATACCGACACCATACTCTCCACTTTTTTTACGTCACAAGCCACATCCACCAGGGCACCTTCCCCTCCACTTTTTATATGCCCACGTGGGGATCGTATTTTTTTCACCTGAGAATAAAAGTATTTAATGTGTTATCAATTAGGCCTCGTTTTTATCAGAGGAGATTGCATAATTATTATTACATTTTTTTAATCCCATCTACAAATTGTGACCTAATTTATTTATGCATTGGGGGTTGTATTCTAATAAGGGGCCGTAGTCCTGTAAGACGGGAATCTGTTAGCGTGCCTCTTAATATGTGTTTATTATTATTAAACAGTTATACAACTTCATTTGTATTAATTGGAAAATGGCAATCAGCCGTTGACATCGCGTTAATTAATTTGTTCACAAGTATTTTTAAAATTTGTTGCTGCAACAAAACAGTTAATTGGTATTGCGTAATGAGTTAATTAATTTAATAATCCTCTTCTTTAAGCTAGATTTCGCCTCTATATTATTTTATATACATAAAAGTTGTCTCACCAGAAATACCTCTGTCAAAAAAAAAAACTGCTTTAGATTTTTTAATCAGGTTAACCATGCATGCTGACCGCTTATAAGAGTGCTTTTTTAAATTTTCGGGTTTTACCGATAATGGAGTTGTCATATCATCACATAAGCCTATTTTACATACAAGCTCTGCGTTAGCAGAAATACCCCTGTCAAAAAGGAACTTAAATTTCTAAACAGGCCCCTAGGGAAGATATTAGAGCGCGGTTACAGAAACAAGTAGCGTATACTATACCTAAACCTGTAGTGAGAAATTTATTCGAAATAAATATATTGTGAGCAACATTTACGAGCTGTGGTAAGTGGATCTTTGCGATATGAGAAATCTAAGTAAATATAATGACGGGTATAATTATATACTGACGGTTATCGATGTATCTAGTAGGATAGCGTGGACACAAGGTCTGAAGCTGAATAACTACAAGTTCAAAATCGACGTATTTTTGGTTATTTTTCAAAGGTGCGAAAAGATACCTCAAAGTATACAGACGGATAAGGGCAAGGGCTTTATTGCGAAAAGTGTCCAGCAATTATTTAACAAACATCAAAACTAATCATATAGACAAAATTTAGCGATGCGATGCTTTCATATAGGTTAGAATCGCACTAACGGGGTTACAGTTAATGCGAAAGTCAATAACTTTTACACATTATCTCCCTCAAGGCTTTATTTGCGGTAAAACCTACGATGTATCGTTTAGGTAACTGCACCAGGAAGACATTATCAAATGATTTTCGCTGTATGCCCACAGGTATAGTTAACACTTATACGTCGGTTTTTGTAACAGAGTAATTTGCTGCAGTTGTTTCTAAGGCTTCAGAGTGTGCAATTAGAATGGTGGGATTGATTCGCATACGTCTCACCAGTAAACTAGCATCCATAATTCACGTCTTGTAATTTGTATCGTGCGCCGCCATTAGACTAAAGGTATCTCTTGATCGTACAAATTTAACCTTTAACTCAACACCACGTATGAGAAAGTTCTCCTGATTAAATAAAATCCTAGTGCACGTGACCATTTATATCAACCTGTTTGCTGGTTGCTGCAAATACTCGATCTTTCGAGAAACCGTTATTTGCAAATCTCATATAGGTAAAAATTTTCGACGCGTGGCTTTCGGCGAAGTCTATTTCGGTGACCATCTGCAACCCTTGCCGGACATAACCGATATTGTAAGACAGGCGTAGGGTGTCGCAACTTGTTCTCGGGTTTTCTCCCCTTGTGATCAGAACTTGTTTGTGGGCAATCGTGTGTTGTGGTGGTACTCTTGGTGGACAATTTGAATTTGTATTATAATAAGGAGTCTAATGCTAACTTGTAAGACAGGTGTAGGGCTGCGCAACTTGCACTCGGTGCTTTCCCCCTTGTCGTGGCCCCATTGGCGGAAAATTTGAATTTGTATTTAAGTCTCTGCGGGTTATGGCTGGAAATATGAATTTGTATTGTAATAAGGGGTATAATGCTAACTCCTAATACAGATGTAGGGCTTAGCAACTTACTCACAGGCCCACGTCCCTCGACCAAAAATTTGAATTCGTTTGTGGTGCCATCTGTGAGGGGAAATTTGAACTTGTATTATAATAAGGGCGCTTAATGTTAACTTATAAGGCAGACATAGGGATTCGCAACATATCTTCGGGTCTTAGTCCCTGGTACAATTGCGGTAAATTTGAATTTGTATTTAAGTGTTTATATTCTGATTACTTATTGCGAGAAATTTGAACTTGTATTCTAATAAGAGCCCTATTTCTAACTTATAAGACAGACATAGGGCTTCGCAACTTGCTTTCGGGCCTTCACACCCCTGCCTTGGCCCCCATGTCTGGCTGGAAATAGTATTCTAATAAGGGGGCCCTAATGCTAACTTATAAGAGAAATGCTGGAACTTGTGTTGGGTCTGTGCCCTCTTTTTGTGGCCACCTTTTTGCGACATTTGAATGTGTGTAGCCATCTGGTAGTGTATGGACTAATGAATATTTTCTGTAGTAAAGGTGGCGCCATCTAGCGTTATATTTCTAGAGTTAATTAGCGTTTTGTTTGTGGCGCCACCTTGTGGTATCTTTTTAAACTATCGAATGTTTTCTGCAACAGAGACGGCGGCGCCTGGCGGTATATTTCTAGGATTAATTAGGGTTGTTTGTGGCGCCATCTAGTGGTGTAAAGACAAATAAATGTTTTCTGTAATAGAAGTTCATCGTGTTCGCCTCTCCCTCGTCTTTATCGTCTCTTTCTCAAACATACAACCGAGCTGGTAGACTAATGGTGACACGACCTACTTAGCATTCGAGAGGTAATAATTTCGATTCCCGTTACGGTCTACCTTGTATGACGTTTTTTCAGGGGGTTTTCCTCATACACTTGTAGCGGCATAGTCTGCGTATATGCACATCATGTGCGGCTACTTAGTCGAATGCTGGGGTACTATTTTCCCCCTCAGAACCCTAACTCCGTTCCTTCCGATCCTATCCTGACCACACCCATCCTTAATCCCACCATGCATATATACGTAATGTATGTATGTATGCTGGGAATCCATGATTGTGGGTGAAGGAGCTTGGATAGCTTAAAACAGCCCGCCCTCCCCCTTTGGGAGGGAATGAAATACGTGACCTTTCCTTTCCCTTCTTTTTCAAGCGTACAAATCAATTAATCAAATCAAATTAATCAAATTAATTAAGGAGATCAATCCCAAACAAATCACGTTCGATCAAGTCAAACAATCAGATCAATCAATCAACCAAATCAATCTCAATCAATCAAAGCATAACTTACAGCCTGCGAAAACTAGCTTACAGCTCAAAAATGCTGATTGGACTAACTTACACTTTGCTAAAACCAACCAACCACAATTCAAAGATACCAAAATGATTTAACTTAATCATACAAAATCAGCTCTCAATTCAAAAAATAGCAGTATGGTTGAACTCATAGAGTGCAAAAGAAAGCCTATCTCACACTTATTGTAGTTACCCATCTAACCGCCCTTTCGGATTAACTGCAGCATTGTTAGTACAGATTCAAACAATTATAAACAACAATACATCATTTATTTAATCACATTCTCTATCGGTCTGCTTCTTCTTCTTGAACCGTAATTCCTAGCTATCATTAATGTTTTTTTGAGACTCGTCGTTCTCTCCCTCATCACTTAATACTCAATACTCTATACTCTCGCGTGAGTATTGACCTAACCACACACTAATATCTTCCCTATGGGCGTGTTTATAAATTTCAACTCCTTTTTTGGCTGTGGTACTTTCTCCTAAGACGGCTGCGAAGGCTGTTTCGGCGACCCCTGCCCCAAACTTCCCCGAAGATAACCGATTCTACCCGAACATTGACGAGTGCGACCCCGCACAAAGGCCAGAAGCATTCTCGTTTCTTGCTCCTTTCGCTCTTTAAAGTGTAACCGTCATCGAGTGAGCATTATTATAATGTATTCTCCTGTTTATGAGCCAACATCAGCATTGGAGATTTTACTGACTTGTTAATAAACTATTACAACATAACCACTCAAGATGATGATGGAAACGATGACGTGCATGAGCTGAATGTATCTCTCATCCAAGGTGATGGCAATGATTCACAGAAGAGGAAGAAGAGCGATGAGGTAGAGGAGAAGGACGAGTCTCAAAACCATGATGATGATAGCGACGAATCACAGTTCAAGAAGAAAAAGTAGGCCGATAAAGAATGTGATTAAATAGATGATGTATTGTGTATAATAATGATATCTTTTCAAACGCTAATCTTTCCTTCAATTTTTATTAATAAACTTGTTTTTCCTAACTGTGTTTGAACCTGCACAAACAATGCTGCAGTTATTGCGAAAGGGCGGGTAGATGGGTGACTACAATAAGTGTGAGATTGGCTTTATTTTGCACTCTGTAAGTTAAATCATACTGCTATTTTTGAATTGAGAGCTGATTTTGTATGATTAAGTTAAATCAGTTTGGTATTTGTGAATTATGGTTGATTGGTTTTGCCAAGGTGTAAGTTAGTCCAATCAGTATTTTTGAGCTGTAAGCTAGTTTTCTCAGGCTGTAGTTATGCTTTGATTGATTGAGATTGATTTGGTTGATTGATTGATAGAGATTGATCTGATTGTTTGACTTGATCGAACGCGATTTGTTTGGGAATTATCTACTTAATTGATTTGTATGTTTGAGAAAGAGACGATAGAGATGATGGAGATACGAACACGGTGAACCTCTATTACAGAAAATATTCATTAGTCTTTACACTACTAGATGGTGCCACAAACAACCCTAATTAGTCCTAGAAATATACCGCTAGGTACCAAGTCTCTATTACAGAAAACATTCTATAGTTTAAAAATATACACTAGATGGTGCCACAAACGAAACCCTAATTAGCTCTAGAAATATAACGTTAGGTGGTGCCACATTTATTACAGAAAATATTCATTAGTCCATACACAACTAGATGGCTACACAAATTCAAATTTCGCAACAAGGGGGCCACGACAGTAGGGCACAGACCTAACACAAGTTCCTGTGTTTGTCTTCTAAGTTACCATTATGGCCCCCTTATTAGAATACTATTTCCAGCCAGACATGGGGGCCAAGGCAGGGGTGTGAAGGCCCGAAAGCAAGTTGCGAAGCCCTATGTCTGTCTTATAAGTTAGCAGTAGGGCTCTTATTATAATACAAGTTCCAATTTCTCCTCATAGATGGCACCATAAACGAATTCAAATTTTTTGTCGAGGGACGCGGGCGTGTGAGTAAGTTGCTAAGCTCTACATATGTAGAGTTAGCTATATACCCCTTGTCACAATACAAATTCATATTTCCAGCCATAACCCGCACAGACTTAAATACAAATTCAAATTTTCCACCAATGGGGCCTCGACAAGGGGCAAAGCCCAGAGAGCAAGTTGCGCAGTCCTACACCTGTCTTACAAGTTAGCATTAGGCTCGTTGTTACAATAAACATTCAAATTTTCCTACAAGAGTACCACGACAGTACACGATGGCCCCCGAACAAGTACAGAGCACAAGGGGCGCAGACCCGAGAACAAGTTGCGACACCCTACGCCTGTCTTACAATCTCGGTTATGTTCGGGGAGGGTTGGAGATGGTATCGAAGCAGCCTTCGCCGAAAGCCTCGGGTCGCAAATTTTGAGACGTGCAAATAACGGTTTCTGGAAACGTCAAGTACTTGCAGTGACCATCAAACAGGTTGAGATGATTGGTCACGTGCACTAGGATTTTATTTAATCAGGAAAGGTTTCTCATAAGTGGTGTTGAGTTAAAGGTTAAATTTGTACGATCAAGAGATACCTTTAGTCTAATGGCGACGCACGGTTCAAATTACAGGATGTGAATTATGGAAACTAGTTTACTGGTGAGACGTATGCGAATCAATCCCCCCATTCTCATTGCACGCGCTAAAGCCTTAGAAGCAACTGCAGCAAAATACTCTGTTACAAGGACCAACGTAAAAGTGTTAACTATACCTGTGGGCGTAGAGCGAAAATCATTGGATAATGTCTTCCTGGGTCAGTTACCTAAACGATGCATCGTAGGTTTTACTGCAAATAAAGCCTTGAGAGAGATACTGTGTAGAGGTTATTGACTTTCGCATTAATTGTAACCCCGTTAGTGCGATTCTTACCTATATCAAAGCATCGCATCGCTAAATTTTGACTATATGATTAGATTTGATGTTTGTTAAAGAATTGCTGGACACTTTTCGCAATAAAGTCCTTGCTCGTATCCGTCTGTATACTTTGAGGTATCTTCTCCCATCTTTGAAAAATAACCGAAAATACGTCGATTTTAGAACAAGTAGTTTTTCAGCTTCAGACCTCGTGTCCACACCATCTTGCTAAATACATCGATAACCGTCAGTATATAATTATACTCGTCATTATATCTACTTAGATTTCATATATCGCAAAGATTATGTATAGTGTACGCTACCTGTTTCTGTAACCGCTCTCTAATTACTTCCCATGGGGCCTGTTTATAAATCTAAGTTCCTTTTTGACAGGGGTATTTCTGCTAAGGCAAAGCTTGTATGTAAAATAGGCTTATGTGATGGTATGACAACCCCATTATCGGTAAAGCCCGAAAGTTTAGAAAAAGCACTCTAATAAGCGGTCAGCATTCATGCTTAACCTGATTATAAAATTTAAAGCAGTTTTTTTTTGACAGAGGTATTTCTGATGAGACAGAACTTTTATGTATGTAAAGCAATATAGAGGCGAAATCTAGCTTAAAGAAGAGGATTATTAAGTTAATTAACTGATTACACATTACCCATTAACTGTTTTATTATCATTATATAGAACTTAACATTGTATTAAAAATCAAGTGTATATGTTATCCTTATCTTGATTAGCTTCTTTAATATCAGAAAATAATCCAATTGTTTATTAGCTTTACAAAATAGCCCAAAATACGATTCCCACGTGGGCATATAAAAAAAGCGCTATTGCATCAGGGTAGAAATGATTATTACTATTTCATCTAATATTTAATTTAGACCTTATTGTTTTGTTGCAGCAGCAAATTTTTAAAATATTTGTAAACATCTTAATTAACGCGATCTCGACGACTGATTGCCACTTTCCAACTAATATAAATCAAGTTGTATAACTGTTTCATAATAATAAATACATATTAAGAGGGACGCGAACAGATTTCCGTCTTACAAGACTACGGCCCCTTATTAGTATACAATCCCCAATGCATAAATAAATTAGGTCACAATCTGTAGATTGGGATTTAAAAAAATGTAATAATAATCATGCAATCTCATTTGATAAACGCGGGGCCTAATTAATAACAGATTAAATCTTTTTATTCTCAGGTGAGAAAAATACGATGCATTTAAGGAGCTAAGCTGGGAAAAAAAGAAATTGGAACAGATGGCGAATATTTAAGTCACCTGCGTTTTGCCGACCACATGGTTTTAATAGCGTCTAATAGAGAAGAACTACAAGAAATGTTGATAGAGCTGTATCAAGAATCCAAGAAAGTGGGACTACGAATCAACACCACAAAAACAAAGCTCATGACCAATGACAAAACAGCAAATGAGTGTATAACAATACAAATTAACAACCTTCGAATAAGAAAAACTGAATCGTACATATACCTAGGCCAGAAAATGATACTACAAAAGGATAACTTCAAGGCAAATCTCTCAAGGAGAGTAATCCCTGGCAAAGTCAGCTTTTGGCAGACTGCACAAAATGATTAATTATGATGCGCCTAACACATTAAAGGTGAGAACATTTGACAGTTGTATACTATCTGTGCTGACCTACGGCACATAAACTTGGGATATGCATAGAGAAATAATACACAAACTACAAGTGATCCAACGTGCCATGGAGACGTGTGTTGAGTATACATCTTACCGACCGAATACCAAGCCAGGAAATTTGCAGACGATCCAGAGTCACAGACATAGTCGAAAGGATATGTAAACTGAGATGGAGCTGGGCGGGCCACATCGCAAGAATGACGGACAACCGATAGACTCGCCGAATTATTGAATGGCGACCACCAAACAGCACAAGAAGCCGAGCAAGACCAGTAACAAGATGGACTGATGACATCAAAAGATTGGCTGGTACGAGCTGGATGCAGAACAACAAGAAGTGGATAGTACTGCAACAGACACACATACAGAGGTAGATGACAAGTTAGAGGAGGCACCAATCCGATGAGGGATGCTTATGCTGAATATGATGATAATGATGATGATATCTACATAGGGCATATTCCACAAATTGGTTCTAGTTTCTTCCTACTATTAAAATATCATATTTCATTATCTACAAAAATTTCACTCCTTTTACTGAAAAAAAGGACCACATCATTTTTTACTTTTGATTTTGACTTAGGCCAACCTTGCAAACATATTCTTGTTGATTCCCTCAACATAGGGTCTTTAATAGTTTCTGTAACAATTTTCATTTTCAAGTCATTACTTATAAAAATAGTGTGTACCATTTCATTTAAACATTCATCAGTAGTATTATGATCTGCTTAATGCATCTAGAATAAACATTAACTTACCTGGCTTACACACAACATCTATACCAAGCTTACACAATCTTAACTTAATTCTTTGTAATCTTCCAGAAGATATTTTATTTCAATCTTTTTATGCGTATGTATTAATGCTTTATGTCCATAAATGTAATGGTAAAATTTGTTACAAACAAATACGATAGTTAAAAATTCTTTTTAAATCTGACTATTATTTATTTCACAATCATTTAAACTTTTGGAAACAAAACAAACTGGTTTGCCTTTTTGTAATAGGGCACAACCTATCCCATTCTTACTAGCATCTGTGTGAATCGTTATTTCTTTATTACTATTAAAATTTTGTAACACAGGCGATTGCGTTATTGTTTCCTTAAAGTATTTATACATTTTGTATGCACATCCAACCAGACAAATTCTATGTCTTTAATAATTCTCGTAATGGTGATGAAGTTTTTGATAAATTTGCACGCAGTTAACTAAACCTAATAATCTCTGCAATTCAACATTATTTTTTGAAATGTTATATTTCTCGATCGCTTTATTACGATCTGAATCAGGTTGCATTCTACCATTACTAAATATATAAGGTAACGTGGGGTAAATACAAGATTGGGGTAAATGTGTTATTTGGTCCTATAATTTACGCCCTTAAAAGGGAGATGGCGCCGTATGTACAGATTTCGCAATTCAAGTGTCCTCGTACATTCTGCAACCCACGTCATTAATGGTTGTCAGATAAACAGCTGATTTTGCAGTGAGATTTAAAATTGAGGTTAAAAATTTCGGTGCCGGTTATATTGCATTACAAAACTTATTAGCAGGTAAATATCAATTTTAAACACTTATATCGGGCCTATATATAGATTCAAATCACATATAATAAATACATTCTTTACCACCGACTTATTTGATATAGTACATTTGCCCCGAAATAATTTTGTTTTGGGGTTAATGTAACATGCTTCTAGTGGGTAAATGTAACAGTCTGTTCCATTTACCCCAATATTTGGTAATTGGTTTAAGGTTTGCGGTTTAGTAATTTTGTTCTGCTTGTTGTAGGCGTCATGGTCAGAAAATATGTCACAAAATCGCAAGGCTCAAAATACAATGAACTTGACTTAAAAAATGCCTTGCGGGAAGTAAAGTCGGACCGCATGACTGCTTTTAAAGCTGCTAAACAGTTCAACGTGCCATACTCCACTGTCTACACAAATTATAAGGGTGTACGTGGTAAAATAAAGAAAAGTAAAGGGCGTTTAACAGTTGTCGTACCAGAAGTAGAGACTACATTAGGCAACGGAATTAAAACATTAGAGAAATGGGGATTTGGGCTATCTAGGAGTGAAGTTCATTTAAAAATTCAACATCAGGGGAAGATCGGTTTCTTGGCTTTAAGAAGAGGCACAATTTAAGTATAAAGAAGCCCCAAAGCGTCGAATTGCAAGAAGGAAAGCTACGGATCCATTCAATATTTTTGGTTACTTTGACCTTCTGGAGGAAATCCTAAATACCTTGGGCATACGAGATAAACCAGATAGTATATGGAATCTTGATGAATCGAGTCTATGCATAGACCCAACTAAGGTTGTTGGTGAAAAGGGTAAATCCGCCTCGCGGATTACGAGCGGCCCAGCTAGAGAAAACACAACTGCTTTGTTACTGGCCAACGCAGCCGGGGGAAAAGCACCTCCGCTTATAATTTATAAAGGCTTGCACATGCGGGATCAGTGGTGTGCCCCAGAAGGAACTGGCTATCCTGGAACAGTATATGCAGCCTCCAAAAAAGGCTGGATGGAAACAAATTTTTAAAAACTACTTTGAGCGCACCCTAATACCATCTCTTGGAGAAACTCGTCCAGCTCTTATCATATACGATGGCCATTCAACGCATGTAAGTCCTGAAGTAATATAAATAGCTATCCGAGAGAACATAACAATATTAAAGCTTCCACCCCACAGCAGCCACCTCTTTCAACCCTTAGACTTGTCCGTTTTTAGTCCTTCAAAGACAAGTGGGATGCGAGATTAATAGCCTGGCAACGGCAAAATGTTGGTCGTAAATTGCCAAAGTCCATCTTTTCAAAAAATTTGGGAGAAACTTGGGAAAAATTATCTCCCGAAATAATTCAGAGTGGATTCGCTAGAGGTGGAATTTATCCATTTAATAGAACAGTTATCCCTGAAGAGAAATTCTGTCCCGAAGCTTTACGTCGATGGGGTCGGTTGCAAACTGATAAGCACACCACTACATCGGACCAAGCTGAAAACGAATATGTAACTGCAGACCATGATCAGACTTTAGCTGCTACCGTTTTAGAACCGCCATCATCAAAATCGTACCATGATCAGACATTAACTGCTACCGTGTTAGAACCCCAACCGTCAACATCGTTACACACAAATATCCTTAACGAACCTTCGACCTCCATTGCCGATACAGTTCCAGAGCCTACAAAAACTTTCGAAACGTTACTGTTAGAAATGGTTAAACAAATTCCTCGCCCCGAACAGACGAAGAGACAGAAAGTGGGCATGGGCTCTGAGATTTTAACAGAAAACGACGTATTAGAGAGACTTAAGGAAAAAAAAACAGAAGGAGCAAAAGAAGGAAAAACGCAATAAGCGACGTAAAAAAGAAGTGTCAAGTAGTGAAGAGGAAATTGAGGACGAGATAGAATACAGAGATTCAGACAATGATCAAGAATTCTTAGAAAGTCTTGAACACGAAGCAGAAATACAGAATCATGAGGAACATTACATTTCAGGTGGGGATCTGGATACAGAGAAATGGGTTTTGGTAAAATATACTTCCAAAAAGGATACCAAACATTTTGTTGGTAAAATAAATAAACCAATTGAAAATGATTGGGAAGTGAAATTTTTAAAACTAGCTGTAACTAAACGTGCAGATACATTTAAATTTGAATGGTCCCATGCCCAGGACTTAGACACAGTTGCTGAAAGTGACATTGTAAAAATATCGCCGGAACCTATGACTGACAGAAGAGGTTTATTCTATTTTAATATTTACTTTGATGGTTTTAATATCTAATAATGTTTCCTTATTTAAATTTTGCTACCCTTACCTGAGTAGATTCCTGCTACTGTTATTTTTACGTTTTAGTTAAGAATATAATTATTTTTTTACGTTCTTCCTGCTGTTATTGTTGCGTTTTAGTTAAAAAATTATTATTTTTTACGTTCTTACTTACTTACTATTTTCTAGATTGTTAAGTACTTACTTACTTAAAATGAGTAGCTAATGATTTATATCTGTTTTTTGCGTTAGTCTGTATTTTATTGAAAATGATACCATTAATCATATTTTTATTAAAAAGTTGGTAACTCCTTCAGTTTTAATGGAATTTAGTTGAAATAAAAAGCATTATGAAGTAAAAACCGCTCTTTTACATTTGCCCCGTTTTCAAATCTCATATAGAACACCTGCTGCAAATACAGGCAGCTATTACATTTGCCCCATTTGTTCGGGCAAATGTAACATGTTGACATTATTTAAAAAAAATACATTGTAAAAATGTAGTTTCAGTTTTTACCGAAATTCCTTCATAAATTAATGACAAAATAACTGAACAATCCATGGTATTTTTTGCAAAATTTTATTTGAACCTTTTATATTTTTTATGTAAGTCCAAAAGTCAACTATTCTAAAAACCAGTTGCATTTACCCCACCTTACCTTAACCTAAATAATTCACTTGCAACATTGCAATGTTGCTTCGTTGAATTTAATATTATTTTCTTTTGCTCTATTCAAAACTTTTTTTAAAAATTCTATCATGTTCCTCAACAGTTTCTGCAAATATAAGCAAATCATCTAAGTAAATTAACACATTATCAATATCACCAAACATTTTCTCAGTATGCGTGTGAAATACTTCAGTAGATATAATCAAACCAAAAGGCAACCTTGTAAAACAATAGTAACAAACATGGTGCTAAAAGTACATAATTTTTTACTATCACTGTCTAATTCTATTTGAGAAAATCCATCCTTTAGATCAACAACTGAAAGAAATTTGGCTCGATTTAATTTAGAAGTCAAATCATTTAGAGCAGGAATACTGTTGATATTCCTTTAAAGTAGCTTCATTGAACTTTTGAGGATTCAAACAAATTAGCCACTACTACTCTATCCAACTCAGCTTTTAACTTCTTTTGAGGATCTAATGGAATTCGATATGGTGACTGACTGAAAAGTACGACAATTTGTTTTCATTCAATGCTGTATTTTTGTGGAAAGCAACCTATTCCTCTAAATACATCTACAAATCCATTAACAATGTAAGTCTTATAATTAGATGGTAGGTACTGCATCTATTTTATTTCTGGTTACTAAGCCAATTTTTTTTATAGTATTTATCCCTAAAATTTGTCTTTGTGAACATTGATCCTTACTTTTATTTCTAACAGAATTTCACCCATTGTTTCTATAATGTGGCCTCAATAAGCTTCTAATTTGATAACAGTTTTATTTAACTTGCACTGTTCTAAATTACTTTGTTTTATTTGTTTAAAATATTCAATCGGCAGTATATTAATATTGACATCAGAACCAGTATCAATTTTAAATTTAAACATACAATTTTCTATATTAATGAATTCTAACCAAGCATTTACATTATTTATTGAGTCACAAAAATACTCAGCTTATCATTTAAATTAATTAGTTGGTTAACATTTGCCTTACAAACATTGGCAAAATGATTATATCCTTTACAGTTTGTACACTGTTTACCAACAGCAGGACTGCTTTTATTTAAATAACCACATCTGTTACATTTACTTATTCTATCACTTCTGTTGTTAAAATAATTTGCCAAGGCGTTACCTCTGCCTCTTCTCTTCATCTGTCGTGAGGGCTGATGTGTACTTCCTTCGGCAGCTGCTTCTTTCTTATTTAGCATATCATTTACTTTTTTCTCGCCACTTCGTTCCTTTTATAACACTCACCTCTTGACCATGTCGATGGCTTAGCGCACAAATGTGTTAATTGCTTAAACTGTGTTTTGAGATAATTAAAAATTAAAGTTTGCTAACCGAAATAAATTAGATGTTATAAATTGTAGATCACGAAGATGGTATTAAAAGGTAATAAGACTTATTGGCTATTAACGGATGGACAACTAACTTAAAAAAATCTTATCATTGTCCAAATGGGCCAGTTTTTCCTTTTATTAATTGCACTTAACACACATGTGCTACTTAAAAGGCAATAATTACTCAAACAATAATACAAGTAATATTTTTTTTATTTATTCTGGTTCCTATATGAAAGAAGTACAAAAACATAAAATGCTTTAAATTTGTTATTGTTTTACATACGATAAAAAAAACAAATAATTCAACTTATTCACTCATAATATTCTTCGTCACTGTTCTCTACTGCAAAATCTTTTGCTGAAGGAATATCAGTGATAAAATTTGCGTAATCCTCTGGAATAATTTCTTTCTTTAACAAAAACATTAAGTCTTTCTTCTTTTTTTCTGAGACCGGTAATCTTGAACTATATTTCTTTTTCAAAGTTACCGATTCCCTGTTCTTGTTTCTCCCAAGCCTTTTTTTTTCAGTAACGTCTATTTGTAAAAAGTTTTCATCTGATAAAAAGTACTTGTATTGGATTACAAACGGTTTTTGCTTTTCGAAACGTAACCATTTAATGTTGAGCCAATTTACCTTTCCTTTATCCATGTTAACACAGGTGTTATTAATTATCTCATTAGCCAGAAGTTTTAAATCATAGAAATCGCTATATTTTAAGTTAATTGCAAGGTATGGTCTGGGTTTTATTCGTGCTGTTGAAATCAGCAAGCACCATTCACGGGTTGAATAAATTTTTTTGTGCCGTTTAGCCCTCCCAATTGTCGCATGCATTGAATCTGCTTCTAGATAGGAATGTCCAGATTCCATAAATTTTAAATCTATTGTGTGTAGATGATCAATATGATTTACTGCAAACAGCATTGCGGCAGCCACAAATATATTGCGGTTTTGGCTACCACAAGTATCGGAAAATGATGCAACATGCGATACAGTTTCAGGAAGAGAATAAAGGTATTTTAAAATGCACGTACCAATTTCAATACTACCCTTATGTCCATGCGTTTCGTCCCAAACATAGAAATATCCATCTCCATTTGAAGCGTCTCATATAGTAAAATTATAGACGTTGAGTTTATGCTTGTAGAATATTTGGTTATCACCGGCATGTGGTACTGACAAAATGGATTGAAGATCAAATGATATGGAACGAAAACATATTCCTTTTTCCTCAGCAGAACGTTTCTTATCATCTTCCTTCATTTGCGCTGCCTCTTTTTCTCTTTGTTTGTGCTTTCTGTGATCTTCACTACAGTAGTCCTATTTTTTGCATCTTTGTATGCATTACACTGAAAGCATTGGTCCTTTTTTGGTTGGTAGAAAGCCAATGATGGATCAAATTCATGAACAATTTTTTGATATACATACTGAGAAACAGGTTGTATGTTATTTTGATGACAAAAATCGTTCCTGTATAATCTAAACATAATTGAAATATTTAAGTCCGATGACAAAAAACTTTTTTTAGAATCTCGCCGGCAATAATGTGACTCAACCCTTAGAAACAAATTAATATGTTGCTTAACCAATGCTCTTGCCTCATCTGACGTAGCATTAGGAGGGCGAGTGTCTTTCCTTTTATCATACCCAACAAATAGTCCAGTGGTACTAACGCTCTTTGAGGTGGTCTCTACAACTCGGTGTGAAATAGCGAAAGTTGCACAGAAAAATTTTTGACATACACGTTGTCGTGTGCCATCGACATTCTTTAAATAGTATTGCCATGATGTCAATCGGTTTTTTGTTTTTGGTGAGGTTCGTTTTTTTGCAACCGGTACCTTTTGCATTAAAGAAATTAAATGCATTTTTTGACGCTGGTAATCTGCCAAATGATAATATTCTTGACATATTATTTCTCTTTGATTTTCCGGAATATTCTTTTGACATTCAAAGCGACACTTTGAACAGTCAACTTGTTTAGGTTGCTTCTTAGAAATTTTTTTACCACTTCTGATGACGTACTCTTTTCCACTTAGTCTAAGATTTTTACAAACGGATCTTTTCCAAACCTGCTTATTTGCTTTTTTGCTTCGGCGTCTGCGCTTAACTGTTTTTTCTATGTTTTCTTTTTCATTGGACCCTGAATTTGAATCACTTTCTCCAGATGGCTCATATGAGCTTGAGGAATCTGCATACGGATCACTTTGCTCACATACGTCATTAGTAACATTTACATCACTATTAGATGACCTAGGCAAGTTTACAATACTTTTTAAAACAGGTTTCATTTTGTCCATTTTGGTTTCCGTATATTTGTCGTTATTTATCAGAACACTATTCTTTGATACACCTGTAACTAACGAAATGTTTTCGGAACCATTAGATGTTTTAGTCATTATCATTCCACTTTCAGAAACCGACTGAGTATTGTTCATTTTAACAGGATTTTGTACATCAATATTTTTTATCACTTCTATTGAATTTCTGGATACAATAAGCTGATTAGAAATTATATTTATTTTTTTCTTTGGAACTTCCGCATTATTTTGAACAGTTATCGGAACTAAAGTATAATTTCAATATTTTAAGAAATCTATTAGTATACCTTTTTTATAAAAATTTTACCTGCATGGCTGATAGTGGTAATTGTGTCTACATTTTTGGCTAACACCATACTGAGTATTTTGTTACCCCTTGACGTCATTTTAAAACACACTTAAAGTAATTATTTTGCTTGAATACTGTAGGTAGTTATAAGTATAACAGAAACCTAACCTCTCTTTATTTATAAATGTGTTAAGTGCTAGGATATTGTACTTAACACATATGGTCTAGAAATCTGTAATTTAAAAGTAACAACCACAAATGGCAGATGGCTATACAAGCTAAACTATTGTAGGTATCACTTAGCACATTTGTGTATATGAAAATTTAAATTTAGATGCGTGAGATAGTACACTTAACTCAATTTAAAGGAAACTGCACTTAACACATTTGTGCGCTAAGCCATCGATGTATTTCTCTTGTATGTTTTCTGGTTATATGTGCCTCGCGGCAGTGGCGGCTCCTGAGATTTCAAGGTGGGTGGTCTGCACGAACCACAACCAGTTTAAAGCAATAATAATAATAACCCGATAACAAAAATATATATAATATCCATTTTTACATCAAATTGACACGTAATTGTAAGTTTAAAAGCCCGCGATACGGATATTACCATTGAACGACTCACTGATGAGTGTCTACTGAGCTGTTGAATATCTAAACTCGAAGTTGTCGGGGGCGTTTGCCACACACCGTCGGATTCCTCGATTTACTTCGTGTACGGATTTATCTTATTGCAACGAGCTGCAGATACGACTTGCTCGGAAATTATGAATGCTGTGCATATATTTAGTAGTACTATGAGGTCTATGATGCGGCATTTTTCGTAGGAGGCGTGAAAGTATACATAGTGTTAACATTAATTCTATTTAAAAGTGCTGAATCAGGATCAGGATCGGGTCAAACCACCTTACTATTTTGTGGATATAATCTTATTCGAACACAATCGGATTTACATAAGTTTCATTCAATACTGTGAATATAAAAATAAAAGGAATTCTCTATACTAATAAAAATAAACTAAACAAATTTCAGGTGCTTAAGTAAATCAATAAGAAAAAAATACAACAATTCTGGTGGTCCCTGGATGCTGTAAAATATCGATTAATAATTGAATGATTTTGGCTATCAGTGAAATTGTGAAAAATGTTAATTATTCGACTATTGATTCGTCTGGTGTATTCAGATTGTAGTGAGGTGTTAGCGGGATACATGGTCTGCTATATTAGGTGAGTAATATTCAATGATATCTAATTTTGGTAATAAATTTGGTTGGTCACCAACCATGTATTTCTACAAAATCGAATTTGTAACACTCGGGGATGTGTGAGAGGAGGTAATAAAAAATTAGGAAGGGTTAGGGGCTTGACAATAGAGCATAGAAAATGATTTTGGGAAGCATAGAGATATGAAATTGTGGATTCGGGGCAGAGACCACCGTTTACTCGTTGTAGGGATGGTGAGATAGTTTGGAGTTGATTGATTGACTCAGGTGTGATTATTTATTCGGGGCCTGAACCTCCGGTAGAATAGCTACTTCTGTACCTATATTTTAAACCTTCAAGTCGGTGCAAAACAGCCAACAATGTCAGTTTAAATTATAAAATTGGTTTAAATCGATTTTCGCTCTTGTGGCGCACTTTCCGCTTTTGTGGTGAAGGGATATAATTATATAACAGATAGCAAAGGACGCACTATGTGAAAATACGGGGTAGTACCTCCGGCAATTTACCTACTACGTGCTTTAGGCAATTTACTATCCCGAGCTCGGTGCGGTAGCAGCCAAGTACGTTGGACATCAATGTGCCTACGGCTGGTTTTGGATAAGGACTGGTAGTAACTTGGATGGTGAGAGTGGCAATACTAATAATAGGGAATGTCTAATGTGTTTTGTATCAGGACAGGTATAAATTAGTAAATACTAAGAGGTCAGGTACAGGCAGAGTAACGTACAAGTAATAGTAATGTCAAAATAAGTAAGTGAAAATAAGTGCGTTTGTGTGGCTGGTAGGGGAAATTGGAGAGTGGGAAATAAGATAACAACTGATATCATTTTTAAGCGATGATAATACTGTTGGGGAAACAATTTGGAAATAAGGACTGATATGAATTATTTCTAGGGATGGAAAATTTGTAAGGATTCAAGCAGGATCGTTACACACCTCTCCTACCTCCTCTATCTGGGAGGAGTAGAGAAGATTGTGTGTGGGAAGGAAGGAGGTGCGAGAGGGAATCTAATTAAGGATTTCTTACTCCTGTCTTCTTTTTCGAGTAGTAGCAAAAGTCGAGGGGTCTGGCAGGTAGGGACGTCCTGGATGGGTCTGGTGGCTTCGGGACTACATGCGGGTAAACTAGCCAGTGTGTCGAGGAGATTGCCCTGCAGCAAATCTGGTTTAATTTAACTAGGTAAGTACCTTTTGTTTTTTTGATTGCGGGACGTTCTAATAGGGATTTGTTTGCTTTCATGCTACGTGGTGTATTCAGACAGCTTGTTCTTCATCTAGTGCTGCTTAGGAGGGCGTTAGCCGAACCTGTAGGGATTGGCACCAGAAAATCACTTGGTTTGGCTGGAGATTTTCTCTGGAGTGGAATGTTTTCGGGAGCAATCTCCAGCTGTGGTCGATAAAATCTGATGGTGGCTTGCATCTGCTTCGGGAAGTCGAGTGACAGGACCATGTCCATTAACAAGCTGGGTGGTTATTTTCCAAAAATTGTATGTGTATGTTGGCCTACTGTAGTGGACGGTAGTGTTGTCGGCCAGGAGAGTCTTGGGCGAGCTTCTCGGGAAAGATAGAGTTTCGTATCAGGATATTTTTCACCTCACCACCAAAATAGGCGCGGGATCCGTCAGTATCTACTAAGACTTGGATTTGTTTGTTGCAGATTTGGAGTTTCACAAACAATCGATCGTCTGGAGAAATGGGTGACAGTGATGGTTTTGGTAGTGGTTTGTGAAATCCTTTCACTTTCTGCAGCCACTGATTCCTTTCGTCTTTGGAAGTAGCAGGTTGGTATCTGGATATCGAGGAAGTAACTTTATATTCTGGTTGAGTCGGACCTGGTGTTGTAGGCTGGTTGTTGGCCAGGTGAGATGTAGAAGGTGTGTTGAGACGGTGGAAGGGAAATTGAGGTGACGTGGTAGCAGAGGCAGGACTATGGTTTCTTGAAGACAACTCTTCGTATTGGCTGCTATCTACAATAGGTCAGGTACTGTATTAAAGTCCTTCTGGCGGATATAATATTTATATTCGGTTCGCAGGTTCTCATAGATTCGTTCCAGCTGGTTATGAGCAGTTAATCCTCCATGTCGTCCTATTAACGTCAAGGTAGAGGTGGAATAGTCTCTTTCCAACTACCTTCGGTCCTTGCACGCGGTTTCGGATCTTTTCTTCAAGTTTATGCTGGTAACGAAGTGGCAGAAATTGAACTCGGAAGTATTTTAAGAAATCGTTCCGGGTAATCCAATTTTTTCGATTATTTCTGTACCAAAGTAACACATTGTCTTTGAACAGTTCAGGTAGGGCCTGTAAAATATCACTCTCATGAATGTGATAGCAACCTTAGAGTTCTTGGAGCCTTTCGAGGGAGGACATTGGATCACTGATCCCATCATATTCAATTCCCCACTTTCGAACTTTCGGTTCGTGAAACATGTTCTCGAGGTACAGGTAAGTCTAATTGTCCTTCTCCAGTTCTGAGATACTTAATAACACGAGCACGGAGAGTATCACTAGTCCCTGTAGCATCGAGTCGATATTTTCCTGCTTCCTCTACTAAATTATCCTTCTTGAGTGTATACAACCATCTCATTGGAATATCCTTTTCTTCTGACTGACTGGTACCCTTTCTGTTTTCAGGTTCCGGACTGGTCGAAGATAACTAATATTATTCTGGTTGGGTTGTTGAAATGCTGAATACTGTTTCACTTCTGAATTTTGTAAACACTGTTATTCTTAAGCTTGCTGTAAGAAAATTATTATTTGAAATTTATAAACAGTTTAAGTTTTAAGTTTTCCTGTAACAAAGTGGTTAATCAATAATTATTTGAAACCTGAAGCACTTTTGGGTAACACTAATTATTTGAAAACTTTAAACACTTTTGGGTTTCCTGTAAAAGAATGGTTAAACACTAAATATTTTGAACTCTGTTAACGCTTTTAGTTTTAAGTTTCTTGTAACAGAATCCTTGATACCTGTGTTAACACTTTTAATTTTTGGTTCTTCTGTAGAGGAGCTTTTAATCACTGAGTAGCACTCAATTTAATTTGAATCCTGTAAACGAATTATGATTAATTTTAATTGTTCTCTGCAAGAATGGTTAATTTTAATTTCAATCTTTTATTAGAACAGAAATTGGTTTTACCCCTGTCTTTTTGAAAAGAAGAATTATTGCTAATATTTTATTGGTTGCTCTAAGAAATAATTATTTATTTTACACAACAATAATCAGGATAGGTTCTGAAAATAATAAATTAATGTTTACACAATTATTTCGGCTTCTTGCTGAAAGTCAAAATGTAATTATTTGTATATCGGGAGTGTAACTGCTTCTCAGGTTAATTGTAATATCTGGATTATAAATCGGACAATATATTATACGTATGTATGTCTTATTAAAGAAAGTTTAATATCCACCTAATAGTACTCGGGCCCTTACGTTGTTAGGACCCAGTTTGTGATTTTCGTCACAAAGCAGATTTCTGGTAGCTTGTGAATAAGCAATGAAACCTTCAGGATCGGGTCGAACCACCTTTCTATTTTGTGGATATAATCTTATTCGAACACAATCGGATTACATAAGTTTTATTCAATACTGTGAATATAAACATAAAACGAATCCCCTATATTAATAAAAATAAACTAAAAAAATCTCAGGTATTTAAGTAAATGAATAATTAGGAAAAATAAAAAAAAATTCTGGTAGACCCTCGGGACGGGACGCCACTGACAATTTTCCCCACCGCCGGTATTGCCCTCTCTGGAGGATGCTCTAAGATATCGATTAGTAACTGAATTATTTTTATTATCAGTGAAATTATGAAAAATGTTACTTATTCGACTAATGATTCATCTGGTGTATTCAGATTGTAGTGAAGTGTTAGTTGGATATATGGTCTATTATATTAGATGAGTATATTCAATGATATCCAATTTTGATAATAAATGTGTGTGGTCACCAATCATGTGTTTCTACAAAGTCGAATTTGTCAAACTCGGGGATGCGTGAGAGGAGGTAATAAGCAATCAGGAAGGGTTAAGCGGTTGATAATAGAGCGTAGAAAATGATTATGGGGACCGTAGGGATATAAAATTGTGTATTCAGCGTCGAGACCTCCGTTTACTCGTTGCAGGGATGGTGAGGTAGTTTAGGGTTGATTGATTGATTCAGGTGTGACTATTTATTCGGGGACTGAACCTCCGGCGTAATAGCCACTTCTGTACTTATATTTGAAACCTCCAAGTCGGTGCAAAACAGCCAACAATGTCAGTTCAAATCATAAAATTGGTTTAAATCGCTTTTCGCTCTTGTGGCGCACTTTACGCTTTTGTGGTGAAATGATATAATTATATAACAGATAGCAAAGGACGCACTATTTGAAAATACGGGGTAGTACCTCCGGCAATTCACCTACTACGTGCTTTAGGCAATTTGCTATGCCGAGCTAGGTGCGGCAGCAGCCATGTACGTTGGACATCAATGTGCCTACGACTAGTTTTGGATCAGGACTGTTAGTAACTTGGGTGTGAGAGTGGCAATAATAATTATAGGAAATGTCTAATGTGTTTTGTATAGTGACAGGTATAATGTTAGTAAACACTAAGAGGTCAGGTACAGGCAGAGTAAAGTACAAGTAATAGTAATGGTAATGTCGAAATAAGTAAGTGAAATAAGTGTATATATATATATATATATATATATATATATATATATATATATATATATATATATATATATATGGGAAAATTGGATATCACTTTTAAACGATAATAATATAATTGGGGAAACAATTTGGAAATAAGGATTGATATGAATTCTTCTAGGAATGGAAAATTTGTAAGGATTCAAGCAGGATCATTACAAATGTTAATATTTAATGCATACATTGAGAATTTATTCTGGTGGTTCTGCATCTCAGAAGCGTTAATGGAGGAGCCGCCCCTACCACTCGGAATTCTTCAATTTCCTTATTAATTTCAATTGTTCCCATTTTAATTATACGATCTTGAGTATCCCTGTGGTTGCTATATAGGACTAGCTTATTCGGTACCATTTCTTGAGAACTCTTGAATTCACAATCTTTCACGGGCATCTTGACTTCCAGCAAAAAGTTGTTCCCCTTCTTCTTGCTTTCTATTACAAAATAAGTAGTATATTGTATTCAACCTAAGGACCTTTTCAAGTTCATTACAAATACGAGTATACTGCGAGTAGTATTTGGACTTAACTCATCCCACAATATGGATAGTTTCCAATTTGATTAAAAAATGAATAAGTTTAAAATCACGCAAGATTATAAAATTGTTTCATTTGATGTCAATAGTTTATCCACTAATATTCCAAGCGATAAGGTCTAAAAGTATTGTAAGGTGTAACTGGAATCTTACTGAGTCTAGAATTGTGTGTATACCCCCGGCCGGATATTCAATACGGTTTATTTCACATTTGATGGTAAAGTATATGAATAAAATAAGAGTGTTCGGAAGGGAACGAGTATTTTTCCCATTACTGCAGATGTAATATCGTGCATCGATATGGTGACTACGTTATGATACCTCAAAATGAATAGGATAATACGCTAAATCTGTTTAATAGTTAGTATAGTAACTTACCTTTTATATGAGAGTTGGAAAGTGGGAACCAATTTTTTTTTCTTGCAACTGAAGGTATCCACAATCAAGGAGAAGTCAATACTAAATAGTTTGCAAAAGCCCTTAACTAAAACGTTTTTGTACACTATAATATTAAGATATAATATATAAGATTAATTTGATTTTGTGTATCAAAAAACAGACTCATGAATCTATCATATCTTTACCTGAAAATTGACTCTCACCGATTATTCTGCTGTTTTCTTAAAAAAAACTGCTATTTTCTATAACTTATAAACCAAGAGAACTAGTGAACCAGTTAAAGAAAGCATGGAAAACAAGTATTGTATAATTTACATACCCTATCTCTCTAATAAACAATTAAGAAAAGGATAAAGCGCTATCGGTAGCCACATTTTTTTTACTGAAATCAATCATAATTTGATATATTCGCATAAATGTGGGGTTGTCAGTTATACTCCGCAGGTCAACTGAAAACATCATTGTTTAAGGGTTATAATAACATGCTTTAAGTACTGATGGAAAAAGGATCTTATTAGGGAGAAAAATGTCATTAAAAATCTATTTATTTAGAACTTCTACATATAACACTTAAATAAACACGAGAAAGTATAATGATAACTTTTATAACAAATTAAATAAATTTTGAGTACAATATTTAAAGACATAATCGTACCTTGATGTGCACAACCTATTAATCGCGCTAGTACCGCTTGTTGCCTGACAGGTTGGAAGAAAGTAATATAACGATTCGTGCAGCAAATGGACTTTTTTAACAAATCAAGGTACATTTAGCATCGAGTGAAAGATGTTAGTGCCATTAGCGGTTCATCTATATATCAATAAACTTATATTGATAAACTGACTTCGTTGAGTGAATGCCGAATTTCGTTGAACAAACTAAACGAAATAGTGCTTTAATCCTAATTGTGCATTGTGTAAAAGTGCTATTCGTCACATATTCATAATGTTTACTTATAAATAATTTTGTTTTCAAAATAATAATAATTAAGGAGAATTTAACTGGTTTTTATTATTAAACTATCCATAATTAATTTTGGCAACTGAAAATGAGCAAGACTGGAGATTTCTAGATTTGTCGCATAATTTGAATTTGATCGTGCAAAAACTGTTGTCGCTCCTGTGAGAGATCTACTCGATTTGTCTTGATTCATAATGCAAGTGCACAGTTAGCAATAACATATTTTACTTGTCATATATTCGTAAACATCCATTCAGCGAACGAAACATAAACAATGAAAAGTCATTTTTACAAACTACTAACGTAGCATCGATGACGCTTGAAAGACGAATATATATCACTATCATTAATACAAAGGGTGTATGTGACAGCTATTTGACAATTAGCAACCCGATGGTGTGGTAATACTTTAAGCCACGGCTGACGAGATTTTAGAAATGTATATGTATATATATAGATATGAAGGATTTATATCATAAATTCACATTTTTAATGTAAGTTAGGAGTAAAATATATTACATTATACGCAAGGTAATAGTTTTAGTGGATTTAGAAGAATACATGCTCGCCTAACGGTTCGCCAATAAACTTTTCATATCGACAGTAAAAACATTATTATCATGCTAATAATGCAAAATACTTAGATGAGGATATGAAACAATTGTATTGGCAATTACGCTTGATTGTGTTATATAAGCAGGACGGAATGAGATCAAGAAGGTATGGATTACTAAAATTTAGATTAATTATTATATAAATTCGAAAAGTGCTTACACATAAATAAGTGTATGCGTAAGTCTGCTGTATAACAATCATAACAGCTAACTCTAGCATACCAAGGTACAAAACTGTCATATCTAATTAAAATCGATCATTTCATATCGCCAGTAAAAATGAATAAAAATAACTTTGTTGTCTTTTTCCTTCATATTAGGAGACATCTGAAATAGCAGCATTAAAGGGAACCATAAATGCTTCATTTTACATCAGTTCTACATAAAAACAACTACAGATAAAATATACATCGATTGGGGCTTATATCTCAATAGCTCAGTTGGTTAGAGCAGTACGCTAGCAAAGTACATGCCGTAGGTTCAAATCCTACTCGAGGTAAAGTTTTTATTTAAGTATTAATTAATGAAATTAATAATAATTTTTAATCGTAGAAGCTTCAATTTATTCTACGAATTTATTGAAAAAAAAAAGTAACTATAAGTGCACTAGAAGCTTTTTAAAACCTCAAAAACTATAGTACATCAAAAAATAAAATTCAGTGTAAGAGGAAGGTTTTAGAAGTTCTTTGAAACTTCAAAAACAACTTCCAAGCTGCTACAAAATAGGATGTAATGAAGAAATCTTTATATTGCTTATCATTACTCACAAATACCAACGTCGTAGTGAGCGCGTAATACAAGTTAAACGTAAACTTGGATTTAAAATTATTGTTGCACCGCCGGATACGCGTTATATCACCTCCGATGGAATGCCGGACAAGATGTAAATATATTTTATATCTGTGATATTAAACATCGTTTATCTTGTTATTCGGGAAACTCGCTCGTTGCTGTGATTGATTGAGCAAAGAGCACCCCTACCGTGAAATAGTCAGAACTGACGCTAAATACGTGCGATCATTAGGTACTCACACTTCTTAAAGCTAAATAGTAAAAGAGGTTGGTCTAAAGTTTATAATTTTATCAACCACTGATGAAATTATTACAAAGAAGCACAAAACAATTAAAGGGTGACCGGAGCCGATTACGTCCCTTGCAGTCGCACTCCACCGGTACAGGTTAAAGAAGACGTTGCACGTAGGTGGAGTATACCGCTAAGGAGTGTCCTACCTATTCTATCCGATGTTCTAACTGTTGCGAAAGTTACAGATCCTCCTCTTGCAAATCCTCGACTAACCCAAGGTGTAGCAACTGCGGGGAAGCACACCCTTCCTTTTCCTTTAAGTTCCGGAAGCAACCCTCGAACCCATCCTGTCTTCCGAAGAGTCTGACTCGGAAGACACCGTTCACCTCAAACACACTCCCGACACCGATACCC
This sequence comes from Vesta saturnalis, assembly GCA_036346205.1. Taxonomy (NCBI): domain Eukaryota; kingdom Metazoa; phylum Arthropoda; class Insecta; order Coleoptera; family Lampyridae; genus Vesta; species Vesta saturnalis. Next base: position 6,633,732 of record JARFJB010000827.1, read on the forward strand.
TCACCATTAAAGACTTCCTACAAGTCCTCACACGCTCTCTTTCCCACATGTTCCCCGATCGGCATCCTTGATTCGCCCTCCCAATCCTTCTTGCAGCGGAGAATCGGCGCCTGCGTATCAGGTACGCGAGTGAAGGTCTCCGTAATCCGACAACCCAATCCTTAACTCCTTCAAAAACGGATATCCTAGCGGGGACAGTTAACGCCAGTGGCGTTTGTTGGAAACACACCCACTTGAACACTTCGTACACGAACACAATAAACACATTCTTTCCATTACAGAAACGAAGCTCAAAAACAGATGCACACTTAGCTTCCTCACATATCACACTTTCCTAAACAACAGCCACCACGGAACCGCCCTCAACTAAAAATTGCTTCTCATCCAGTCCTTTTCAACTTCCTGCGCACCTATAGCATCTCGAATGCATTGATGTGATGGTGCACTTCCACACTCCGATAGTCTTCTTTCCATATTACAAACCTTATCCGATGACCTTTTAATGTACGCCTCCAGCGTTCCTAATGCTGATTTCAATGTCCGCCACATCCAATTCGGTGACTCCGCAAGCACGGCAACGCTAACAGACTATCATCAGCTCTGTTGCAGTTGCCGCTTTTGCGAGTCGCCAACGCACAGCCAACCTATTTAGAACATCTAGATGCCTCACTAGTAGACCTCATCTTTGTTTCAGAACCAATAGCTTACTATTTCGATCGTAAGTGCTATATAGGAACCACGATCACTTGAGATGATCTACCACTAATGGTTAAAACTTCATTTTGTCCAGCTCCCCCAGGATCTCCTAAGAACACAATTATTAAAGATTTTTCGAAAGCAGACTGGAATATGTTCTCCGAATACATCTCCATCAAGCTCCCAACACCCAATCTTCAAAAGACCCAAGATCTCGATAGAACCATTAGAGACCTAACTTCCGTCATTAGGGAAGCGGTCGATATCTCTATCCCATAAAAAACCATCGACATTTCCTCCAAGCGGCTCCCACGACACATCGTGAACTGGATCAAATAGAAAAGATGAATCTATCGTTAATTCTTACGATCTTGGGATCCGGCTCTCAAGATCGAATATAATCGCATTAACGCCTTAATCCGGCGAGGAACAATCAAACACGCCGAAGTCCACTGGACCAAAGCCACCTCCCAGTTAGATTACAGAAATGGAAAACTCTTCTGGCAACAGTTCGATAGACTGACCAGAACGAAATGAAACCCTAAATACCACCTAACTGACCTTCAGGCAACCTAATCTTCTCCGACAGAGGAAAGTCCGGTTCAAAGTACTCCTTGAGATTCGCCTTGAAGAATTACGCAACCTTAACCTTCCCAAAATCCAACACGATAAGGAGAATCCTTTTTATGCCCCATTACGCCCGACCAGATTAACTCGTAATTCAAAAAAGAGAAAAATTCAGCCCCAGGTCATGACCGCCTTAATCGCAAAATCTTCCGGCTCCTACCTGACCCAGCACTCCTATTACTCTCCGACATCTGCAATAAATACCGAAACCTATCCCACTTCCCGAAGGACTGGAAATCGGCCTCCACCGTCATGATACCCAAACCCCACTCCGACCTAACTACACCCTCCTTCTACAGACCCACTTTCCTCCTGAGTTGCCTCGGAAAATGCTTCGAGAAGATTCTAGTCTGGCGAATCAGGGACCACCTAGAATTCAACGATCTCCTTTCCAACAGCGAATTCGCCTTCCGTCCCAACCGAACGTGTCACGATCCCTTGTTCAACCTGCTTACAGAGACCACCAGGGCATTCAATCTCAAGCAATGCAACCTGGCTGTGTTTCTGGACATTAAGCAAGCATTTGACAGGGTCTGCCATGCCGGTCTCCTATACAAGATCCGCAACCTTAACATACCCGACCCCTTTTCCAAACTCCTGCTCTCGTACCTGACCAATCGGTCAGTTCGGGTCAAAGTAGAAAATACCTTCTCCGATCCTTTTCAATCTACAGCAGGCATACCGCAATGTTCTGCCTTAGCGCCGATCCTTTACACAATCTTCGCATCCGACATTCCCGAAATAACACAACCCGTAGTGCGGTTAATCGGAAAAGCGGAACGGCCTCCCGCCTCATATACAAAACCCTCCAGAACTTTTCCAACTGGGCTAAGCGGTGGAGATTCTCCGTCAATCCCACCAAAACCCAAACAATCCTCTTCCGACATCCTAATTTCACCGAAGATAAATTTACAAAGCTAGCCGACCGGAATGTTTCCCTCACACTAAATCAAGAAAGACTCCCACTCCAACGCAAAGTCACCTACCTAGGAATACTCTTCACTAAAACGCTTAATTGGCTCCCCGATGTACAACAAACACCAGAATAAGAAACCGAGCAAACCTAGTGGGCGCCCTCCGGAGTAGAATTAGGTTGCCACCCCAAAACACTACCACACACCTACAAAACATACATATCAGCCCTGTTATGGATTTCCAAGCACCCGTATTCATCAATGTAAACCCCAATCACCTTTCTTCTATCGCTTCCTGTAAACTCCGAATACTCAGACACATACACAGGTTACCCCTCAGTTAACTTAGCGACACTACAATACAACACGCAAACATACCACCCATCACACACACAGAATAGAAACACTAGAGACTCTAGAGAAACAGAAGAATTTTTGGCCATACAATTCCAATACGAGAGATCCTTACCACTCCTTATAACTACCGTTTTCCTCAATTCCCAAGGAAAAAACAAAAACTATAATTCAACCCCCCCCCCCCCCTCCGCGATCCTAACTCAAATCCTTGACGACCTCCCCGAGGAGATAGAAGATTCCTTAGATAATGTTCCATATGTCTTCGCATCCCCACGTCTATTCGACGACTACCAAGCATGATACCGGCAAACGAATCGGATTAACCACACTAAGCACGCTACACCTCACTAAACAACACGCACACTTAAACCCATTATCACAAATATTCAAATAAATCTAAGTCTTTTTTTTACACCAAAAATAACCACATCGCATGATAGTAAACTACACAATAACACAAAGCATCGCAACACCAACAAGAATGGATTGACCTGGGCTGAAGAGGAGAAGGACTCCTAAACAGTCCGCGACTAAAATATAAATAAGCTATAAATAAGTGAATACTAAAATACTTATCTTTTTTGGGTTTTTTAATGGTGTATGTTAAATTACACAATCTAAACGTTTCGATAACACTTACAGTTATCTTCGTCAGTATCAAAATTGTTAAAGATGTTGAAAACAATTTTGTCAAAGTTGAAAAATTAAAGCATAAACATCAGCCTGCTATTAATATTGCAGTTTGAGAAACGTATAAAGTTAACTATAGAATTAAAAGAATAACTAGGCCATTAAAAATTAAATATTGTTAAACTGTCTTAAAGATGACAAATCAGAACACCCTCTAACGGCGAAGGCTAACAATGAAAAATTTCAGCCAAAAAACACAATTAACAAATTTAATCAAGTTATGATGTAAGTGTAAAGTTGTCAAAAACTTTAATTTGAAAATGATAGAAGCATTCACAAATATAAAGATGACATCAAATAAAATAATCCAGTTAAATATAACAAATAATTGAAAGTGTTATTAACAATGAAAAGCATAATGCAGAACATTTTTTTGTATTTTTTTAATTTTAACCTTAATTTCAACTACTTATGTTAAATTATAGTGCTGTGGTAATTTAACATATAATTGGTAAAGCATTTGCTTCAAGGTCTAGGAAAAACACAGCAAAAAACCTAGACATACCAAATGTCAGAATTAAAATCAAAATCAAGGCGTATCATTACGCCTTTTTAATTATAAGATGCCAAAACCTATTTAAACGGTGATTTTCTTCTTGTATATTAAAATTATTAGGGTGTTTATGTATCTCAATAGCTTCACGTTGTAAACGAACATAATAATGAGTTTGTCTTGACAATATTTCTTTACGTTGTGTATCAAAGCTACGTTTTGTGGTTCCAATGTATACTTTTCCACATGAACAAGATAACTTGTGCACTCCGGAAGATGATAATGGGTTTGAAACATCTTTAGGTGATCTTAAATGTTCTTTAATTTTTCTTGTAGGTTTAAAAATAGTCCTAATGCAATATTTAATTAATTAATTAAGTAAATACTAACCATAAACATGAGCATACTAAAAAAAGTCTACCTACAAAAAGACAGAGAGAAAGTAAATTGTACTATTAAAAAAGCGTGAGATGGATAGAGGTCAGAATTCCTATTTCAAGGTGTTGAAACCAAATTCAAGATGGAGAACCGACAACCAAGGAGATGGGCGTCTACAGGTTAACAAGCTTACTAATAAACCAAATACGTGCACTAATACAACATTACGGATATACTAAAAAGGAATACAAGATTGTGGAACACGTAAACAAGATGACTGAAACAAAATGGTGAAAAGTCACAATAAGGACACGAAAACATGCTGTTGAAGTTAAGATGTCGATAAGATGGTGTAAACATGACGGAAGCAAACTAGTTGACGTAAAAATGGAAGGAGCAAGATAGCTAAGACAAGATTTTGGAAATAAGATGGCTTACGGGAACCAAATGACAGCGCCAAAAAAAGCTCACACGAGCCAGATTGCGGAAAGTAGGTAATGGGGAGCCAAAAGAGGCATACGAAAACAAGAAGGCGGTAACAAGATAGTGGGAACAAGCTATTTAAAGAAAGATGACGAAAATCCAAAAAGTTACATGGATATAAGGTGACGAAATCAAGACTAGAGAAATATCAAGAAGGCGCGGGCAAAGTAAATAGCCGTACACAAAAGATGCTGGAGAAAAGTTCCAATATGGTTAACTAAGATGCAGAAGCAAGATGCTGGGCGCAATATATTAAAGCAAGCAGTGCTACTTTGAGAAATGCAGCCCGCAGAGGTGACCAATGAAAATGATGAAACCAGGTCTTTTGTGATTAGGTGCAATTAACAGGATCATTAAGAACCTGCTAAGGTGAGAAATTGTTACAAAGCAATAATAAAGCAGTTAAAACGGATAAGATTTTAACATTTTAGTGCTACATAACTTGCTTTTTGTGTACGACAGACGCCACATTTATAAACATTTGGCAGTTTGTTCTCATAACGGTGATCTAAATTAAAATTTAGAATTTCTAAAAATAACATCATTTGTACTATGTACCAAGTTCCTTGTGTTCGTATAATAAAATAAACCGCTTCCAAATTATCTGTCATAATACTTTCTCATATATGTAAACAAATTTGAACTTATCCCACAATACCTCAATTTGAGTCATATCCATTTTAAACACGATAATTCACCATTTTTGATCTATTTCGAATTTTTTAATTTTGACAAATGATTTATACTTAGCGATCTTCAAAAACCCCTAATACCCGACTTTAAAAAAAACGGGTTATAAATTAAAAATGCACAATGTTATACCCTAAAAACGTAGCGCCACTGGTAATTTTTTTTAAATTATATAGAAAAGTATTAGTTTGTTTCTTTAATTTTGTAACTTTTTAAATTGGAAGGAAACGAATTCTTTTAGTCTTCTAAGCCCCTAAAAATGCCCCGGTTGGATTTTGCTCATTAACAAACTTGACCTAGATTTTATATCAAAGAATATTTTTACCAAATTTCATATCGATAGCTTTAATGGTTAGAAAGATATCGCGCATACATACTCCCACACACACCCGCACACAAGCACCCACGCACACACACACACACACACACACACACACACACACACGAAACCTAACCAACCCACCCGCCTTTACACCCAACCACCCACCCATCCACCATTCTTTACATTGAAGACGAACAGTAATAAATAGTACTATAGGATAATAATAGGTACAATCATGGAATAATGTATGTCTATTACAGAACGTAACATATATTAAACAAACTACATACTATAATATAATACTGACAAAAATAACAACAAACGGCGTAAAAGTGTTTTCTTCTTCTAATATTTTTAAGATACATGATGACTCATGTTCGTTTAAAGTATCACTGAGGTGTAAATCCTTCAGTCGAAGGAGAACTAAAAAGTATACAGTTCTTATAATGGGATAGACTAACCAGTTACGCAGCGATTTTTTTACGGTTTTCAATATTTTTGTATAATAATGTGCACTGAATTTTCGGCCGCCATTATCACACTGGAGACTTATAGTCCTTTAATGCTTAGGTGGCTCCTTTCTCACTAAAAATCATCTTTCAGCTCCTAACAAACTAGGCCAAGATCCTAGATCAGAATGTATGATAACCACTGGTCGAGTATTTTCTATAGAAGTTTCCGGGGTAGGTTCTTCTAGATTTGTGTCATTATCGGTTACAGTTACCTAATCGACAGCATCCTTGTAATTTAAGTTTAAGTCTGCTTCAGCTTGAGACAACTTTGGATTGTCAACCTCTTTTTTCTTAGTTCTTAAATAGTTCAGTAAACTCCCAGCCTTTTCATCAATTTATGATTGCTTCTCGAGCCATTTTCTTTTATACTAAGCACCAGATAGTTTTTCTTTACAAAAGATAAGAAAACGGTTTCAATTGCAGAATGAGTACGTGGACCATAAAGAAAAACACGAATGCTTTACACTGTATGCTTGCTCCCACCTCTAGGAGATAATTTTTTTATTTAAGGTCATTATATACTTATGTAGAAGCTTAAGGCGCGATTTTAGCCGAATGTGTATGTGGAAAATAATGTCTTCGACTTCGACAAATTCCTATTTTATTTATAGATATATTAACTTGATTTTTTTTTGTTCACACGAAGGAAAAGAAAAATTGTATTCTGCATAGCTTCAGAGATTACCTTTGGGAATTAAAAAAAAAACTTATTTATTGTTCGAAGAAATTCCGCGACTGAGTAATCTTCCTAAGAAAATGGATAGTCGTGTCAAACCTCGAAGCTTTGCCGCCGCACAGTGAGTCGAACTGGATATTTAGGGGGCCAAAATTTAAAAAAATAATGCATTTTGATTTGTGTAAAACCTAAGTTATCTCAATGTTGGTATTCCAAATATTAAACTTTAAATAATTATAAGGCTGAACTAATCAGAATTTCTTATCAAACAAAACTCAAACAGCTGTACAAACTTCAGAAGACTGCAGTTTTTTTTCCTATTAATTGCTATTAGCTAAAACTTACAATGCATTAGAGAAAATATATGGTTATATATAATGTGGATTTTTTTTGCCGATGTACGCAGGTGTACAATTAGCAGCCACACAAGTGTACCAGTATTATCAAATTCTCTTTTGGTACAAACATGAATGGAAGTTATACCAAAACCGTTTTTTAGGTAGTAGACGTTTTTAGAAAAGAACTTTTTAATCGCTTACGAGAAAATGGACCTCTTCAACCAAATACGATAGCTTCACTTAAGCTCTTAAGTGAATACTTAAAGACAAAATTCGAGTTGGAAAATATTTCATCCGTAATGGAAACTGAAATACAACGTTCAATGTCGTTATTTGCCTTTGCATTAAATTCACAAAGAAAAAAGTCTAATCGTACCAGTCTTACTTGACAAAACAGAACAGTGCATGGCTTAGTGGTTTCGTAGTAGTACCGGTAGAAATAATAGATGCTCAAATACTCTAGTGTCTGTATCTTAACATCAGGTTACTTGCAGCAAGATGGTGCACCACACATTTTTCCTTAACAGTTTGATATTACCTGGATGAAACATTTGGCGCACGCTGGATTGGAAGAGGTGAACCTTTGGCTTGGCCAGCACAGTCACCAGATTTGACTCCATGTGATTTCTGGGTATGGCGAATGGTGAAAGAACGCGTGTATGCTACAGACCTACTGACATTAATGACCTTAAAGAACACATAACAACAGTCTTCCGCTCTATACCTACAGAAATATGTGAACGAGATGGTACAAAAACTTGAAACATGCACTGCTAACGAAGGTGTACAGGTCGAAGGAGTGCACTAGCTTCATTTGTATATGTGTCATTATGTGTTTTTCACATAACAGTCAATCCCATCTAAGTGGTAACATATTTTTGGACAACCCTGTATTTTACAAACTATGTCCCTTGGATATAAAATTAATGTTAATGAATTTAATAAGTACTGCATGGAAACTGCACACTTATATGTAGCTCTGTACGAGTGGTATCCCATGCCAGTCACAGTTCAGAAGGTTCTTATTCCTGGATCTACAATAACAAGTATATTTTTATTACCAATCGGGTAATTATCGAAAGAGGTGCAGGAATCTCGCCATAAAGACTTTAAAGAATTTCGCGAAGGGCATGAAAGGAAAACAAATTTAGATATACTGCACAATCTTCTATTATCTTCAGATCCCATAATGGTTAGCAAAATGTCATCTCATCAAACCACAAAAACGTCTTTAAAGGCTGTACCTGAAGTTTAGTAATGGTATTGATGGCGAAAAATGTGATAACAGAGACAGTTCTACTAATGATTAAATACATTAAATCAATTGTATGAATAAAATCATTTTTGTTAACTTCAATTGTAATTCTAATAATGTTGTTCTGCTAGATATTAAGTTCGACCCACTGTGGCGCCGAGACTACGGGGTGGATACACTACTACTACCACATTCAGACCGCATCCGATCGGACGAGCTTCTTCGAAATTAATCATTACTGTTTCCACTTTCCTTTACTCCCCATTATTCGTTGCGAATTTGCACATACTGTCCGCTAAAATCTCGCCTTAGAACTGGAGGTGAAAATATTTTTTGAAATAAAAAAAAATTATTAACAGTTGTCACGTTATTGCGTGTGCGCGGATGTTACCTCACCTGTTACGAATTCTGTCACGCACCAATGATCTTTTCAGATCAAAATTCACTTATCAATCAATACGCATTACAAATTAAAAATTTGCTAAAGTCGTAGACAAAGAATTTGTACCTAAATTTTCAAATTTTGATGAAAGTAGTCGTCAATTAAAAAATAGAAACATGGAATTCATCCAGACAAGTTAAAAAAATAAAAGTAAGAAGATTGTATTAAGTCTTATCTCTTTTTTTGGATTTTTATATGGTGTATTTGTATATTTAAGTAACACAATTTAAACGTTTCGATGACACTTTCAGTTGTGTTCCTCAGTAATAATGTGGTCGTTCAAAATTGGTAAAGATGTTGAAACAGTTTTGTGAAATTTGAAAAGTTGAAAACGTAAACATAAGCCAGCTATTAATACAGGCCAGTGAAGCGTGAAATTTTGAAGTACCCAATTTTTTCTGAAAATGTTTATTTTCAAAACCTTTTTTACAGGTTTGAGTACAGGAAAGTATGCCATTTATTGTCTTAAAAATAATTCCGCGCAAATGGGAACTATGTCTTTGCAAACACTCTTCTAACTTAGATTGAAAATTTTCGGTTATTGGACGGAGTGGAACAGGTTGAATTCGCTCAATTTCTTGTTTGATGTTCGATGCTAATTCCGGTGAGGTTTGTGGTCTATTACTCTATACCCCGCTCTTCAGAAATCTGCAAAAAGGATCGCATGCCTAAAGATAAAGAGATTTTGCGGCCAATTTTTTTTTGCCAAAACTTAATGTTTCCATGACTTGATTATTGTTTGACAGTTACTGACATTTAAACAGAAACATGGAGAAGTGGTCAGGCGTTCAGGGTACGTATTGCGTAAAATCGTTTTATAAAAATGGTGAGTGTGTGTCTTTGGTACAACGTAATAATTTCAATGTTCCACGACATGGAACTGTGCCGTCCGCTCATGCAATTATACAGTGGGTAAGAAAGTTTGCCTCCATATTAAATTTGAAGCATAAAGGGGTAATAAGGTTTGTAAGAACGGAGGAAAACACTGATAGAGTGCGAGTAGTAGTAACACATGCGTTCTGCAGTGAAACATGCTTCTGCACTAAACATTAGCGACACATCGTTACGACGAATTTTACATAAAGATTTATCATTCGACCCTTACCAAATTCAAGTCGTCCAAGAGCTGAAAGATGGTGATATGCTTGCTCATAGGATTTTCAGCGAAGAAATATTGCGACGTGTACATTATGATGAAATCTTTATTCATCACATGTTTATGTCAGATGAAGCACATTTCCGTTTAAACGAAATAGCTATTGGAATGACGAAAACCCAGGAGAGATACACCAAAAGCCATTACATAGTACGAAACTTACAGTCTGGTGTGCAATTTCATCATCTGGTATTATTGGGCCATATTTTTTCCAAGACGATAGAAGAAACATCACGGCAAACCGCTACAAACACTTGATTAGAACATTTGTGACAGAAGAGTTACCGCGACATCAATTATTTTCAGCCGGACGGGGCTACAAATCATACTGCTCGCGTGTCTATGACTGCTTTAAGTGAACTTTTCCCGGACCCACTCATTTCCAAACATGGTGACCGCAAGAACCCCTGATCTTTCAGAATGTGATTTTTTTCTTTGGGAATTTCTAAAGAGCAGGGTATACAGTAATAGACCACACACCTTACCGGAATTAGTAATAAACATTACACAAGAAATTGAGCGAGTACAACCTGTCCTGCTCCACTGAGTAATGGAAAATTTTCAATCTAGATTAGAAAAGTGTTTACACGAAAATGGCTCTCACTTGAGCAGAATTATTTTTACGACATAAAATGGCATACTTTCCTCTACCCAAACCTGTAAAAAAAGTTTTGATAATAAACATTTTCTGAAAAAATTGGGTTCATCAAAATTTCCCGCTTCACTGGCGGACCCTATATAACAGTTTGATAAACGTATAATTTCACAAAATTGTTTCAATATCTTTATCAATTTTGAGAGATAATACTACTACTAATGAAGATAACTTAAGTGAAACGTGTAGATTGCAGAACTTAAATATACATATACACCATATAAAAAACCTAAAAAATATGTGTAACAATGGTGAAAGTTTACATTTTCATAAAAAGATTGAAGTTTAGTCAGTCATTAATTGGAAATACGTTTTTAAAGTTACCCGTAAACTCTTAGCTGACATGAATTGATTTGGAAAAAACTGCATATAAAATAATTATAGTAACTTAACTTCAAAATTAATCGTACTTTTTTAGAACACACTAAGTGCATAAATAAACCAAACAAGTGGGGGAAAGGTCACGTATTTCCTTCCCTTCGGACGGTTTGATATTTCCAAGCTCCTTCAGCCACAATCATGGGTCCCCAGCATGCATCCATACAGCGTGAGCCAAAAAGAATGGGGTCAAGTTGAATTTCCCGCAAATTTGAAATTTTACACAGTTGGTAGGACTGCATCATTTCATTTAGTTTATACATGGGTATAGCACTTATAGGGGTTACGACGTACATATTCCAATATTCTAATTAAACTTTATTTCATAAAACGAAATTCAATTTTTGTAAATACTTCGTTTTGATGTAATTTAATCCCAAAAAATATGTATTTTTTCACTCTAACAGGGCCTCTATTGTATTGTCAAAATCAAATGTACAAAAATAAACTAGGACTAGATACAAAGTCAAATGTGATTATTAAATAAAAAAATATAGTGTAGCTAAATTCTTATTCAAAAATGTTTATAGTATGCATAAATTTAGACAAAAAACTACAGTAAATGTTCAAGATGACGGCCATCATTGGCTATACACAAATTTACTCGTCTTTTCTTATTTTCAAATAAAGCTACCAAAGTGTTTCCATCGATGTTTTGAACTTCTCTAATAATTGTTTCTTGTAATTCTTCTAAAGTATGTAAACGGTTTTGAAACACTTTATTTCTCAAATGCCCAAATAAAAAGAAACGTAAAGGCGTCAAATCAGGTGAACGTGCTGACCAAATTCCTCTGCTGATTGGTCTCTCATCAAAAAATTGTAAAAACTATGCTTGCATTAGCAACATGTGGCGGTGCATTGTCCTGCTGAAAATACCCATTTCTGATTTTATCATTATGCAACTTCTCTATGAATGGTTGCAATATGTGTGTTCGATAACGTACAGCATTTATTGTATCATTAAAAAAATATGGTCCAATTATCCTACGCCTTGACAGTGCAATCCAGACTCCTATTTTCAATGGGTGAAGATTGTGTTCAACAAAATAGTGTGGATTATCAGCTGCCCAATTCCGAAAATTTGGATTATTTATGTAACCAGACAAGTGAAACCATGCCTCATCCGACATAAATGTCAAATTTAGAACATCATCGTCGTTGAGATTATTGTGGAACCATTCACAGTATTGTGAACGTTGACCATAATCAGAAGGTAACAATTGTTGTACAGCTGTCACTTTGTAAGGGTACATGTGCAAATTCACTTTCAATGCTCTGCGACAAGTAGAATAAGCCACACTTGCAAAACAAAGCGATTAAGCTGTTAAACGAACATACATTTAAAGAACATAAATATTAACTTAAACACTCAATTTGTGGGCATTAATAATTATTGTAGAAGAAGTAAGAAACTCACCTGATTGTGCACTTAATTTTCTCAACGAGTTGGTAGGACTTCGTTCTATTCGTTGTTGTAAATCATTTACAGTTTCTTACAGATGCAATTATGAGCATCAAAATGTTTTTAACAAATGTTTTGTATGGTATATGAACATCGGGAATGCTTCTTCAAATTGTTGTCGGCATGACTGCAGCGAATAGGTCCAGCTTCCATCTTCGTTACGCGTACCACTTCTATAATGAGCTTTTAAAATAACAGCCTTTTGTTCCTGGGATAAAGGCATTTTTTATTGTAAATAAAATATAAAAATTACACATCGTAACCTCAATTTTATGTTTACTCTTACCTTATTAAAAACACAACAAAGCTGTTTGTTCTGAAAGGAACAATTTAGGCAGATAAAACAGAATGGATAGAGACAATTTACTAAATTCGTAAGCGACGTGCCGGCAATAAATTACAGATATCAACAAATATTTTACATGGTTACCAATTGAAGAAATCCAAAACTATCAAATTATGTGGCGCGAAATTCAACTTGACCCCATTCTTTTCGGCTCACGCTGTACATACAAGACGTACATATGCATGGTGGGATTAAGGATGGATGTGGTCAGCATAGGATCCGAAGGAACGGAGTTTTGGTTCTGAGGGGGAAAATACTACTACAGCATTCCCCTAAGTAGCCGCACATGATGTGCATATACACAGTGCCCATGCCGCTACATGTGTTGAGGAAAACCTCATACAAGGTAGACGGTAACGGGAATCGAACCCATTACCTCCCGAATGCTAAGCAGGTGGTGTCACCACTACTCTACCAGCAAACAAGTCTTCGTATTTGCTTTTAATATAGGGGTATAGAAAACATGTGGAAACAGGTAAAACCATGCGCGCACAATATTCTTTATCGGCTGATTTTCAGGAATCGACAGAAATGTAAGAAATATAAGCTCTTACCGTTTTTAAAAGGTATAGAACAGATTTTTACAATAAATAATAAATAATATATAGTTCTTGAATAGTCCATAATACAACAACTAGCACGTTAGTAATATAATGGTAATTGAAGATGCATTACCAATTACTCAATGAAAGGAAATTCTGATTTGGACTTATAACCTTTGCAAATACTTTTCATTTTATTTTTTTTTTATTACATTGGACTAAAAATGTACTAAGAATTTCGTACAAATCGGTTATTTTCCAACTGCCATGTATCCTATACCTGTATGTATTTTTTTATGTTTAAGAAAATTTGGGAGCCCGTGCTTCTTCTTACATATATTCCTAAGTAAAATATGTCTTAAAAAATATGTACTCTAACAATCAAAATGCTGCCGCGCGGTGAAGGGGCACCGGTTGCACCGACGTATCGCCGGCCCTGAAATGTGGCAGAACCTGTAACAGCGGCCGACCGCTGGTGATGATAATTTAACTGTTGAAATGCGTTTGGTGACATTTATTTTGTTTTTGTGGGACGTGGGAACAGGTATATAAATTGTTCAACAGACATAAAGACTGTTAAGTGCTAAGTATATATACTTTAAACCATTTCGAAAATGGTAATCCAGAATATCGTATATGGACTAAGACTAATAGTAAAAAAATTCCGCTGTAAAACAGTTAATTTATACACTTTATAATGTAGGTGCGAAGTATTTAAAGTTTACACTCCTACTGGCGCAGTTACTAAATATAAGTTCATCTTATGCACTGCATGAGTAGAAAAAGTGTATAAATAAAATATATGGCAATGCCAATTACGCACTTGTTTAAATTACTGCTCTTACTCGATCCTAATTTTAATCACATACTCATGAATAATAGTCCTCTTGTCATCATTGCTCTTGTTATAATTATTATTGTCTGCCATCTTAGTTGTTTGTTGTTTGTATGAGATTAAAATTACATGAATTGCCAAAAATGTATTGAAAAATAAAATAGATTTTACTGCGTGTATGGAATGGGAAATGACTGCAATAACCAATTTTTATTGAATAGGATCCATTAAACTATGATCTTTTGGAAATAGCTTTAAACGAGGGTTTATTTTGTTAGTTAATATATTGTACGGAAAAGCAACATACAAACTGCAGATAAAACACTTTAATGTTAAAATTTGAAAACGTTTGAAATATTTCTGAAAGTTTCTAGGTATTTATGGTTTAAAAGATGCATTACATTTGTATGCTTAATATAAATTGTACTTGGAAATTCAATTTACTGAGGTATAGCTGACTGCTAAATATATATGCGACAAGCGGGACAATAAATTTAAATTTACCGCATTGTTTCTGTTCCTTAATCTATTCAAAATAAAATTATGTCTACGTAATTTAATTTTAATGAGACAAAAAGGCGTGCGGTTTGTTTTGCAATGCGTCAGAAATATGTGCAACTTTAAGTGTGGGATTTGCATAATGATTTGTACTATGGTTTAATTTTGTATCTGTTTTATTAGAATACAAAAATGAGTGGTTATTAACGAAATCTGAATTCTCATATTTTAATAGCGACACAAGCTTGCTCGTAAAAAAATAATTTTGTAACATATATTAGCATATTATACTGATAATATAGTAACTTTTCTCTGGCTGCATGTACGTAAAAAAGTTTTTAGTTTACGTTTCCCGTAACACATGTAGCTTTAATAAAATTTCATAAATAAGGGTGTGGTGCCGTTATAAACTTGTGTTTTCTGCTACTTATTTAAATTACTCATCGTATGGAAATTAATAACCGAATAATTTTAATATAAATTTCACAATAAGTATGCACGCATATTTTTCAGAGCCCTCAAGCGAACAATGAGTACCATGCGTGTCATAAAAAAAGTGTTGTACTTGAACAAGCAGAATTTCCTTTTAACAACTAATTTCATTTTAAACGCAAAATTAAAGACACGTAAGTGCATGATACTACTAATTATAAACTACTATCATTATATCATTATAACAATACAATTAAATAAATTGTGTGGGATGATAAAATAAAATAAAATAGGAAATGCATTTATAATATTTACGAGTGGAAACGATAAGGCATTATCACAACCTTTCACCTTTAACATGTGTTTATTAAACACACAGGGAGGGAGGGAGGGACGGAGCGACGAACGGAGGGAGTGAGGGAGGGGAAGTGAAGGGGGGGAGAGAGAAAAAATGAGATAATAGTAGTGGAAATGGAGACATGGGAGGAGAGGCGAAAAATTATGGCGGAGAAGAGGAAACTAAAAGATTCAAGAATATACACAGACTACGGCCTAACATGGGAAGAAAGGAGAATCCAAAGAGAAATAATGAATAAGGCGGCGGAAACAAGAATGGAGGGATGGGCAAGATACAGAAAAATGGAGATAGGTGGAGACAGGTATTTGTGGAATGAGGGAGCTAATCAGAGAAAGGGGAGAGAAGAGGGGTAACCAAAGTGCAAGAAACTAAAGGAAGATAGAGGAAAAGAGTATAGTAAGGGACTAAAGTGCTAAAGATATTGTTATGGAATATGGTGGGAAAGTGCTAGAAAGGAGAGGAATTGTATAAAGGAATATACAGAGGGGCAAAATAAAAATAATGACGATGTATAGCAAAAAGATGAAAGAGACAAGGAAACGCTTAGAAGAGATCTTAGAAGGGAAGGAGGAGACTTTAATGCGAGGTTAGGGGAATAGGGAGGAAGAAAAGAAAAGAAAGGGGCAGGGAAAAGATCGACAAATGACAAAGTGTTAAACAAAGAGGAACACAATCACTGGAAGTGTGATATGGAAGGGGGTGGGAAATAATGAATGGCAATTGGGAAGAAAGAAATTGCGAGTATACTTACATAGGAGGTAGGGGAGAATCAATAATAGATTATATTATAAATAACGAAGAGATTGGTGAAATGGTGAAGGCATTTAGGGTATGCAAGAGGGTCGAATCGGACCACCAACCAATTGAACTGACAATGGAAGAGGGAGCAAGAGAAAAGCGGAAGCAACAGAGAATATCAAATTTAGAAGATACAAGGGGTACAACACAGGATGGTATAGAGAAGAGGCAAGATGAGGGCAAGGAGAAGACTAGGACAATGGAAAAAAGGGAGGGCAGAGGCAGAAGAATATAAACAAGCAGTAAGAAAATATAAGAAAACATGCGAGATTAAAAGATGGAAAAAAATATTGGGGTAAAGCGGAGGAAGAAGACGGAGTACGAGAAGAGGAGTGGGTATATGGAGGGGAAACGGTAGCAAAAAGGATCACGGAAGTAATTAACAAAATATGGAGAAGGGAGGGCTTCCGGGGAGATGGATAGAAGGAGTAGTATGTCTGGCAAACAAAAAAGAGGACAGAAAAGAAGTGAAAAATTGCAGGGGAGTGATATTAAACACGCCATACAAAATATATGCGACACTACTGCCAGATGGATAGATGGGGTACAGGAAGGGATGAAGAGTGATAGATTATATATATATATATATATATATATATATATATATATATATGTATATATAAACACTTGGAATAAAGAATTAGATAAGAAAAGTGGGAAAATGGCGGCGTTATTCGTGGACTCAAAAGTGGCGTTCGACAGACAGAACAGGAAAAAGGTATGGGAATACCTGAGAAAAAAGATGGTAAATGAAAGATGGCGGAGCTCTATGAGGAAACGAGTAGTAGGATGGGAGCGAATGGAGAGATGAGCGAGAAATTCGTCACAAGGAAAGGACTGAGGCAGGGATGCCCACTAAGCCCAAGCCTGTTCTGGGTATATATGTGGGATCTGGATGAAACATTAAGAGTGCAGCAGATAGGAAAGTTAGTGGTAGAGATATTGAAGGTATGGTCGCTTACTTCCGCAGACGATGTAGTGTTGGTGGCTACGTAAGAAAAAGAAATGAAGGAGATGATGAAGATTTGGAAAGATATGAAAAGAAAGGAACTGGAAGTAAACACAAAGAAAACTAAGATAATGGTATTCATAAAGGGGAGGAGGGAAAGGGAAGAGTGGAACTGGAGGGAGGAGGAAGTGCAGCATCTGGTATATACGATGAGACAGGGCAACGAGGATAGGTAACATATAAAGGAAAGAGTGACAAAAAGAAATAAAGTAATAGGACAAGTGTGGAGTGGGGGGAAAGATTGTTTGGAATGGAGTTAGGGAAAAGGAAGCTGCTATTCGATAAATTAATAAAAACTATGGTGTTATATGGGGCAGAATTGTGGGGGTGTAAGGAGCTAAGAGAGGCTGAAGAACTACAAAAAAAAATCGCAAATGGGTACAGGGACTTGATAAGGAAACACCTGGGTATATTATAAGAGGGGAAGTGCAGGAAGAAGGAACTATGATAGATGAGTGAAGAAGGGCAATAAAGTATCAGGAAGAAATGAGAGAAAGGACGAAATGTGATATATTACAGGCATGCTGAAAAGAGATAAAAGGAGGGAGACTGAGGTACGGACAAAATAGTAGAGAAGAATATTATAAAAGAAACGGGTACGCGAGGGAAGAAGTAGAGAGATTAAGAGAAGAGAGAGTAAGGGTAAGAGAGGACATAATAAGAAGAGATAAGGACGTACAAAAGCAAGACATATAGGCAAAAATAAAAGAATCTAAATACAATGTAGATTATAGAAAGATTAAAGGAGAAGGGATTCCGGAATATCTAAAAGGAGAACGGAGGGAAAGAAAAAAAAGATAGCGAGGTCAGATGTGGTAATGAAGAGCTGGGAAACACGTATTGCAGAAACGCGGAAGAAAGGATATGTAGTTTATGCGGGGAAGGGATGTAGAATATGAGACACCATAAAATAGTGCAGCGAGTGAAGGGAGGATGACGAGGAGTGTAGAAGAAATACTAGAGGAAAAGGGAAGGGGAGCATTATAAGCTTCAAGCAGTAATCTCCAATCATGATCGTTATTTAATAGTAAAATTGACGTATAATGTAACTTTATCGCCGAATAGTATCAGAATGTTGTGATTATGAATGTCAAAGTCTGTCACTTTGTGGCACAGCGTGCCATAATTTTGTGCCATAAAGTCGCGCTGGCAACGAAATGAAACGGGAATTTTATTTATTTATATTAAAATTAATGGTGTCTTTTTAGAGTTCTTATGTCAGCACCGCTATCAGCCAAGATAGTATAATAATGTGGTTGATATGGTTTAAAAAATTTAATAAATTAATGTGTGTAAAAATGTTCTCATAACAAATCGTTAAACTAACTAGAGATACAAACCATTCACCAAAAATAATGCCGTTGTCCCAGTCGGTAGTTTAAAATAGGCCAGTTCATGCTTTTGGTTTGCTTAATTACCACAATTTATGCTGTGTTATTTCCACTTAACATGAATATAGAAACAGCAATGTAACACTAATAAAAATGATCTCGGACGCTATTTTTTAATTATGCTCGGAATAACGAAACCGAGATTTACAATAAAAATTTTCCCAAAATGTAAATAATAAAAAATATACAAACTATGTTTATTAACAGTTAAATTGAGAATAATATAAAATATATCTTAAAAAATAATTGTAACAGCCTTAAATTACTAAATTATGGATATAAATACCTGTTCGAAAAATTTTTGTACACAAACTTTTTAATAACCTCTGGTATCTAAACGATTACGGAAATGTAATCCAAAGGTGATGTCATATTTCCACCAATATTGCGCAATATCTCGAAATAACAATGCTTTACGTTGTAAACCACCAAAATGGAATTTTTCTTCTAATAAATTTATCTTCTTGCAATTGAATAATCCGTTTATTGCATTCTCTCGAAAGTTCAAATAAAAAATTGTGATCAAAATTTAAATCTGCATTAAAAGCAAAACGCAATCATAAAATAAAAGCGTACGTAAAAGTAGAACTAAAAGGTAATTAAAATAGAATTAAGTGTGCAAGAAAATAAAATAAAAGTGCTTGTAAAAAGCAAATGTTTTAGATTTTAGTTTAATACCAGTTAAATTATCCTACCATTAAATCAATGCCACTTTTCACAAAATTTAGGTGGAAACCCAAAAATGGCTTCCTGCATCATACAGCGTACCACCAGAAGTAAAAAAAAGAAAGCTTAGAATATCTGGTGATATAACGGTGCGCGCAAAATATGAGCAGAAAAAAATAATTTAAAGAACTATAAGAGTATAAACATAAATATGCACTTAAGTTACACCAGAATGCAAATTAAGTTGCCTACCATATTCCTATAATTCGTTAATAATAAAAAGTTTTTCTTAACTAAATTAACGAAGAACATAAATTACGGTATATTTTAATACAACTCAAAATGGGTTGTTACAATAGTAGCAATGTTCGACGAAAGGAATAACTCGTATATTGACTAGAATTTGGAATTTTTAGAAACTTTGCTATATTTCGGGGAATTTTGCTAAATGTTTTAATGCCAACTGGATTACAGGTACATTTACCGCCACCACAGAACAAAACTTTAACATGTTTTGGTCTTAAATCTTCATAATTATGCCGATGTAGTTTATACTATCGTTATTTAAAATTTAAAAGTTCCTTGATCTATGAGTTTTTATATCTTTAATATGGACTGTGAATACTGAACCTTCTTTTCTTATATTCCAATACAGAATTCCACGCGTCTACACGCACAAAACAAACCGGACATTTCAATTACCTACGATCACATGGTTATAACTAACTTTCGTAGAAGATAATGAAAAATAAACGTACCTTCATGAAAAGGTATCGCTCATCTGGTGCCGTTATTTTTAAAGCGTAAAATGCATTTCAGTTTGGAATACATGCACCATAATGATGACATTTTTCGACTAATAGAAGGAATTAAATATCTCAAATGTGAATGTAATTATACCTGATCAAGAAAATATGCAAGCAACAATACCTTCCCCGTAACTACTTGCACATTGTTTTTACACATCTATTCCGTGTATCTACTTATCAAATTCTTTTTAGTTTAGCTTCTGATCGGTTCGGAATAATACTGGATTCGGCTTCTGATGCTGGAGAAAAATTGGAAATCATAAGCACTGCTAATCGGCGATAAAATAGCACATAAAACACATTTATAATGAGGGATGGATCTACTCAAAAGGAAATCTGGGAAAGTCATGGCAAGATGATGATGTAAAGAGTGTACGAAAGCCTCAAGGATATGATGGTAAAAGGTTTATAGTTATTCATACTGGAACTGCCGCAGGATTTGTACAGAATGCTTCTTTGCTTTTTGCGTCGTAGTCATTGAAAGAAGAATACCATGGTGAAATGAATGGGGATATGTTTAAAGAATGGCTCACTGAAAATCTCCTAAACAATTTAGAAGCATCTTCATTAATTATAATGGATAATGCGCCTTATCATTGCATGTTAGTGGAAAAACTGCCAACATCGTCTTGAACGAAAGAAGCATGATTTCATGGTTAATAAAAAATAACATTAATTATGATTTCACCTCATTCAAAACCGAGCTCTATTCATTAATAAGATCACAACGAATAGTAAAACGATATGAGGTCTATGAAATAATAAAGAGTTACAGACATGACGTATTAAGATTGCCACATTATCATTGTAAATTCAATGCGATTGAACTAATATGGGTACATGCTAAAGGATACTATGACAAGCACATAGGAAGACATAGCTTCAAAGACGAAAATGTAATTAGTATGTCGAACGAAGTTTTACAACAATGTAATCAACGTATTTGGGCTAATTGTGTACTCCATACAGAGGAGATTATAAAACAGTGGTATAAATGTGAGGAAGTGCTAGATTTTACAGTAAACGAAATGATTATTAACTTTACAAGTGATTGTGATACTTCGGATACAGATTAATCGTAGTCTTTTGTTTAATCAATGTGTTACTACAACATAATTATGTATTTCACAAATATATACTAATTAATTGCATTAAAATTTATTTAATCATATTTAATTCCAGTGGTGTATGTAGTATCAGTCTCTAAATTAATAATTTATTTTTAAATTGTAAATAAATATCCCGTTTTACAAGAAATTTTATATTTATACTACGCACAGTTACATTATTAACATTTTATTAAATAAACTGTAAAAATTGCTGAAAATGTCCACCGTTATGTTCATGACACAATTCCACTCTACGCTTCATATTGTCAAACACTTTTTCGAGAGATGTTGCAGGTGTAATTATTTAAACTTCTTCAAAATTATGTGGATTTTCAGTTGCTCACGTTCAATAATTTTGACTATTCATATAGCGAGATAAATGAAACCATGTTTCTTTGGTCATAATAATAATAATAATGTTTATTTATTCAATAGACTGAAAGTCCAATTACAGAATAACTTTACGATATCTAGAAAGTTAGATTTAAAATATCGTTATTTAAATTTTTAGCAAGCCAATCCAATAATTACATCTATTCTCATTATCAACTGCATGTAATTGCTGTATAACAGAAACCGGGTATGGGTGCATATGATTTTTATGCAAAATCCGTTGGAATGTTGAATAAGACAATCCTGTAATTTGAAAATGTGGTTAGTAGGTATCACACATTTATCCGTTGACAACTTACCAGCTTGATCACTTAACTGACGGATTGATTTTTTGGGACTTGCTTCCTTCCTTGCCTTACGACTTCTAACACGATCTGTACGATTTGCCTTACAAATGAAATTCCTATTTTCTTATCTTCAAAAATGTTTTTAACCTACAAATCAAAATGAATGTGATGTAAACATTATCTGATCACTTACTTTAATAAATTCCTGAATTACGGAGTAGCTCTGAAAAAAACTGTTTTAAGGAACGTTGATAATGCACAATGGAAAAGTAAATGAAAATCAAAAACAAATTAACGACAGCATCACCAGCACTGATGTCAAAAAGAACGAATAAAGTAAGTAAAAATAGTTAACCTCTAATGCAATACCGTAAAAAAAAGTATAATCGTACGCGCGAAATTCAAACTGTCATAAGTATTAAAGAACCACCCGGTACATAACCTAGAAATATTATAATAATAGCTAATCACATGTAAATGTTTTGACATATACCTTTGTAAAAATCAGCATTTTTCATTAACCTCATTTTTAATTTTCATCCACCTGTGGATCAAGGTGCTATTTTTCAAACCATATTTCATATTGTCTAACACTTAACATGGCCTTTAATTTTTACATTACGATAAAAACCTTTCTAATCGGTTTTAACAAAATAACTATTCAATCACTTCAAAATATTTAATTTTTTAAGTTTTTCTACGAAGTATTGTTTTGATATTGAGATTTCGAAACATTACTAGATTACCGCCCTCTAAGAGAATATTTATTAAGTTTGATTTTTAATCATTTATTATTATGGATATAAGACTAATATTTTTCATATTAACCCATCCGTTAGTAAATTATAACGTAGGTCAATTCTTTGGTGGCAAAGAGTCAATTGAGTCATTGAGGATACCAAATCAATTTTTTTCGTCCTGGAAAGAAACAGTTAACATCCGAGTTGCGATTGCCCGTACTTTTTCTATTAACTATACTTTAACTATTAACTTATTTTAATATATATATACTTGAAAAGTTGTTATAAATGTAATTAAAAATTATGATTAATTGTATTAAATACATAAATAAAAAGTTTAAGTACCTTGAGTAGGATTTGTACCTACGACCTGTATTTTATTTTATTTACATCAGTTCTATTTACATAAAGATGGTTAGCGCGGTAATCTAGCAAAGTGCAGGTCGTAGGTTCAAATCCTACTCGAGGTAAACTTTTTATTTACGTATTTAATAAAATTAATAATAATTTTTAATTACATATTTACTTTTGAACTTATTCGTTCATAACAAAAGCTTATAATAGTTGTTATAAATGGCTGAAAATGAATACATTAAAAATATTTTGTGTGCTGTTAAAGAGAACAATGTATGTGTACTTTTCGGTATTGTGAATAATAAATCAATTTCATGTATTCATTTCAAACGGTTTGAATTTGTGTACAAATATAGTTCATTTTATTATTTAGTTTAAAAAATAATCATCTTTTGAAAATTACGTATTTTTTCACAAATCATTTTCATTCATATGAACGGTGGTCACATGTCTCCGTTTAGTAATTATAAGCGATTTTGTTGAGAACTCTCATTAGAGTACGGTGAAGGTATACCACCCTGAGAACTTTGTGGGAAGACCAAATCTGAGAAGAAATGTTCAGAGGGCGATCTTTACAGCCCAATGCAGCAGCTTGTCTGGACCTTTCCAATGAGTAAAATATGACTAAAACCGCATATTTCTACGTGAAATCGTTCGCGAGTTATATGTTTTTTTTTT